>VRMD01001103.1:0-19039 GCA_009872375.1 Sminthurides bifidus
CGATGTTGTCTTTACTGTGTACAAGCACACAGTAGGGGGGGCAATAGAATGGTGTCGGTTTTCATCGTGGAATCGTGTCATACGAACAACAGCCTATGTTTTACGGTGGAAGTTAAGACTAGACTTAAAACGCCAAGATAAACAAATGGAATCAGCGGCTTTGGCTGTTGTGGAACTGGAGAAAGCAGAAAAAGTATGTTGCAGGATTACCCAAGAGGAGTCTGATCTGATGCAAGACTTTCGACAGATGAATCAATCTGGAGATCTGCCGAACGGGAGCAAATTGAAGAATTTGTCACCCAAGCTGGATAGCGACAAGATTCTCAGAATACAAGGACGATTGAAGTACTTGAATGTACCATATGGAGTACAAGAACCAATTATCTTAACCGCAAAGCATCCCTATGTGAAGTTACTACTAATGCACTATCACAGTACTGGAGGTCACCACGGGATGGAGAGAATGATCAATGAATTAAGACAGAAGTATTGGATATTAGGAATCCGGAATGCGGCAAGGAAAACAGCAGCTAATTGTCAGCTCTGCAAGAACGCCAAAGTGAAAGCTGTGACACCTTTGATGGGAAACCTGCCCTCAGCCAGGATCGAAACTAATCAAAGACCGTTTACAAACACTGGAATGGACTACTTTGGTCCGATGATGGTGAAAGTTAAGCGCTCAAGGGAGAAAAGATACGGTTGCCTATTCACCTGTTTGACAACAAGAGCCGTTCATATCGAACTTGCTGGGTCGCTGGATACGGATTCAGCAATGATGGCCATTAGACGCTTTATTGCTCGTCGTGGGTCACCGGTACATCTGTATTCAGATAATGGAACAAATATGGTTGGTGCCAGCAACGAAATGAAGAGAGCATTGGAAGACTTGAAGCAAGATGAGATGACGAGTAAACTTGCCATGAAAGGAATTCAATGGCATTTTATTCCACCATCAGCTCCACACATGGGTGGATGCTGGGAGCGACTTGTGAGGAGTGTAAAAGTAGCGTTGGGAGCCACGTTACATGAAGAGACTCCAACAGAAGAGGTTTTACAGACCCTGTTAACTGAGGCTGAGTGGGTGGTCAACTCGCGACCATTAACGCATGTGTCAATCGACCACGAAGATGATGAAGCGTTGACACCTAATCATTTTTTGATTGGGTCATCGGCTGGAGTAAATGCATGGGGTATGTTCGACCATGGTGACATGTCCTTAAGAAAGCGATGGAGAATTGCTCAACGACTAACGGATCTATTCTGGAGACGATGGGTGAAAGAATATTTGCCCACCTTGACCAGAAAGACGAAATGGCTAAAGAAAACTGAGGAGATCAAGACTGGAGACGTGGTGGTTGTTTGTGACAGCAATTTACACCGAAACGTCTGGCCTAAGGGACTGGTGACTGAGGTCTTCCCCGGCAAGGATGGCATTATACGGGTCGTTGAGGTCAAAACACAGCATGGAGTGTTGAAGCGTCCGGTTCACAAGCTTGCAAGGTTGGACGTTATCAAAGATGAGGGAGAACCCTCATCAGGGGCCGGTAATGTTACTGAAACTGATAACAGCAATGATAATTTGTGAGTGTCTCTGTGGGGAGAATGTGTGATACGCTCATACCCAGTATGATTGGAGCTACTTGCTGATTGGAGGTACTTCCTGATTGTGAAGGTGAATGTGGGGTATGAGCTGGTATGAATGTTCCCATAGAGATAACGTAGGTGGCTGTTATTAGATCGATAGAGGAGGGAAAGAAAGAAAGAGAACTGATTTGAATAAAAAAGAGACAGATGTGCAAATTAATTGATCTGCTGATTAATTGATAATTTGAGCTATTGATTGAGTACTTATAGTACAGAAAGAGAGACACGACAACAATAGTCTCTCTAGTAAATGGAACGATCCTCATCCACTTGACTGGGAAAAAGTTTCGGATTTAGATAAGTGTATAATGGGCTAGTTTCGGTGTTTTAAAAAACTTTTCTGGCAATAAAGTATTCTCCGACTGGAATTGTAAAATATGTATATACGGGAGATGGATTCCTGGAAGCCGGGAACTCCTTGCCCGAGCTGGGAGAAAGCAGGGCCCGGACTCCAAATGGTAGTAGTAAGAGTTAACTTTCTCCTGAGGGGGAGGACAGTGAGAGCATTGCAGGGTGCTTACCTTCCCCAGGTGTCGTTCGCACAAGGCACATATTCTTCTCGAGGATAAGCGTATCGACGCCATCCCCAGTTATTCTCGTCTTGAACCCACCTGATTTACAAGAGACAAGGATGAGCTTCAGTGTGTACATGTGAAACATGAAGCAGATGCAGGGGAAAGGCGAAGAGAGGTTTGGTTGCAACTGCCCCTGAGGATACTTGCAGGCAATCCAGGAAGGTGGGGTGGGGTAGGAGAGGGGACGTACATACTTTTTTGGATGTTCGATAATTTCACTTACTGCTCCCAAAGTCTTGCGGATTCTGGATCTTCGGGAATGATAGGAACGAGTTCGCTGGCGTTACGTCCACTTCCTGGTTCCATAACTTTCGCAATGTGAGCACTTCCATTTTTAATAAGAACACATTTCTGACGGAGTTTACCCATAAATAATTCTAGCGCTAGCAGGGCGAATATCATCAAGCAAAAGAGGGTCAGAGCCATAACTTCTAACAATTGCACAACCGAGCTGAGCAAAGCGTCTATCATCATCCGTAACCCTGAAAGAGGAAAAGAGTATGTTTAGACATGCATTCTCATTCTCATTGTATGAAAGCTGGAAGCTGTGAAGGAAGCGAAGGACCGTAAATTCAAGTATGTGTTACCTGGTAATATGGAAATAGTTTTAATAGCTCGAAAGACGCGAAAAATTCTTATGACGTCTACGTCTAAGGATTGGTCGTGAAACACGGAAGAAATTACTACAGTCGCGTAGGCGGAAGAAACGACGAGGAAGTCCAGGATATTCCATGGGTTCCTCAAGTACGAAAATTTGTTGAGTACAAAACCCTTGGCGATTACTTTGAGTATCATCTCCATTGAATAAATTCCTAGGTACACGTATCTGGATTTGTTTTCAAAGACCAAGTTTTAGATTACTGGGACTTGATTTTACTATGGTGCAAAGTTGTAGCAGAAGCGTTAAACTGGTTGCAACAATTGTCAAAAAGTGTTAAACTGGTTGCGAATTGTGAAAATCCAAGAGAAAGAGAGCGATTTAAAACGTGACTTTGCAAGTTTAGACTTACTCGATCGTTTCCACAGCCTGCTCGTTAGGATCCTTGAGCATGATGCCAGTTGTGCCGTCTTCGTAGTTCGTGACCATGGCTAAAGTGACGCAGTTACAAAGTATTACAAATATAATGAACAAATCGAATAACTGATTAGATATAATCTTGGCAGCAGTCTTCCGGAACGGATTCAATGGGCCGAAAAAGGAACAGTGACTTGGTTGCGGAAAATCTATAGATGTAGTGCTTTCCATATTTCTTCGAGATGACGCAAAATGTCTGCAATGGAACAATAATGCAATTTTATTAGTCAGGCTTCTGTTCACTCAACCGATGTTCAAATTACCGCCACCATATCAAAATTTCGGTTAAAGTACCCTCATGGCCATTAATTCATACAAATTGTACTTCATACCATTGACCTATATATAAATTTTCGATTGTCAAAATCTGAAGAACGTAATATGGCGCTAAACTACTGCTTCAGTTTTCAAATTGACGTATTGGGTTTGCAAGTTTAACATCGAAATCAGGTTTGCTACTATTGGGAGGGGAGAGGGTTTGGTCCAAGCTGGAACATTCGCTCAACTTGGAGAAAAATCCCCCCTCCCATCATTACACCAGTATCACCGTCTCTTGAAATTACGAAGTAGTAGTAATGATTCCAGGCAAAACATTACTCGAGGAGCCCGGAGCATGAGTGTATGAACGTGAAACCTCAAAGTGTGAAGGCAGGGAAGCGGAATGCGTTTTGAACTCGTTACTCCAGTGAGTGATTATCGATTTCTTTCTTTCAGTCACTCATAGAGTATATAAAGCTATTCAAAAGAGGAATTGTGCCGTTGGTGCGGACCGGTTCAATAATGCATGACCGAGTACAAAGAGCGGCGGTTGTGATAAATGATGCATGCGATTTTAGACCTCATCAATTATCACTCACGACTGAAACAGTAGCAGCGAGCACACAATCGCATTAATCCACGTATTTGGTAGTGAAAATAACGAATTTGATGCATGGACCAATCCTCTTTTTCGCCACCAAATGGCATGTAAGCAGACTAGCTGTTTCAAATGAGCCTCACACGAGACCTCACACGCTGTCTGGAGTCTCTGCTGTATTCACCAGCTTTCACTTTTTCACTTACGCTTTCATACTCCCTGCTGATAAGCATGAGGAGAGGGACAATCCCGTAACGACAAATTGCGCATCATTAAAGTGTCTTCGCACAATGGGGCAGTGCAAATTATACCTTTTAGACAAGCCCAGACCTCCTTCCCATTTCATGCAATGAGGCAGTCCGGTACTTGAGGCTTGTGTGAAGTGCCTTGAGGAAATGTGCATGCGTTACGCGTACAACTCCTTTTTTTGCACCAACCCCGCTCCAATTCTCGCTTAAAAGTATGTCGGTGGGCTAGCGGGAGCGCCAACCCACTGTTGCTTTCTCCAGCAGGGTGAAAGCGCCAAGCCCGGTCGTAAAACGCGCCGTCTGTCTCGACTCTCGAAACCGTAGTTGTTGTCGGTACGAGACAAAAAGACGTGTCTTGAGAAAAGTTTATAACTTCTGGGATAGAAAAGCAGTTGGAGAGAGAAGCAACCTGTAGGATGTGCCATATGCATAGGAAAATGACAATAAAGGGCGACAGCGCCTGGTGAAACAAGTGTGTGTTAAAGAAATAATTCGTGACAGAAACACAAGTCGACTTTTTACTCCCAAAGATAACATCTTTATACGCTCCCGACCGTTAGGCTCCGAGGCTAGCCTTTGTTCCCCTCTTCTCGGAATACTAAAGGCAGGTTTAGGAGGAGAAAAAATTAAGTTTAAGTGTCCTTTCTTCCTCTGTTCGAGCAGTAGCACTTTTCTTGGAAATTAGTGTTTGTCTTTCTGATTCATACACGGCACTGTCTCTCGTCCTGATGTCGTCTTCCTTCCGATTCTCCCGTCTCTTTTTTGTTTCGCATGCAATCATGTAAAAATGCCCTGTTTTGGACCAAGGCTGCTGCTTTTCTCCATGGCACGTGGGAAAATATAATATTTCCTTCTTTTGCCGAAGCCATGGTACCGTCCAATTCCATTTATTCGGCAGTCTGTAGACTTCT
The DNA here is from genome assembly GCA_009872375.1 of Sminthurides bifidus. Lineage (NCBI taxonomy): Eukaryota > Metazoa > Arthropoda > Collembola > Symphypleona > Sminthurididae > Sminthurides > Sminthurides bifidus. Next base: position 5,310 of record VRMD01001103.1, read on the forward strand.
GCTCGTCCTTTTACAACAGGAAAGGTCTACGCATTCTCGGGTGTGCGAAATTTATCACCGGTGGTTAATTCCGTCCTCTTGGGTTATTAAACCAGCGTGTTTAGCCCAATACACAGGACACACGACATTAGCAATGGTGGTTCTACATCGCTGTACATACTCATTTCCTATTTCCTGGTTCGGAGTTAATGATTTTTATGGCAGGTGACACAGCCCTGTAATTAACGCAAGGTCTAGTGTACTAGATCGAGATGCAGACTTGTTCTCAGAGTTACATATGGAGACCCTGAATGAAGTTGTAGGTTGAATTGCATGATGACTTTCATAGCTTTATTTGAAGGAAAAATTAGCCTTGTAAAGGCGGTACTCCTATCGTTGTGATGTTGATGGTGAACGTGCATTCAATTTTGGCCCGGCCAAACTCGGTTCCCGCTAAATTGCTGCATGGCCGAACCAAAGATCAAGCCCTGATACAAGTTTTAATCCTGCAGTCTACCGAATTTTCGACAAAATGAGCTGTCGATCACCCTTGTGGTCCCCTTAGAACCGTAGTGAAACTGACGATACACCATTTTTGGCACAGTGGGCCTTCAATTTTGGGACCAAGTGTATCTCTAGCAGGTCTTCGATATCAATTCGAATAACTTCAAAAATATGCTATTGCCACGGTTTATTTCTGAGAAACGGTCATTTCCCCATTGAGGAATAGCGCCTCAGCACTTGATCCGACGGCTTCGAGAATTGTCGCAATCGATTCTTCGTTTCAAAATTTGGCGGGTTTAAGTGTATTTTCCAAAGCAGTTTGTTTATGAGGTATTCTTTTGAACCAAACCATAATACCGCCTTCGTAGGATGGCCGCCATCCTACCATTTGTACTTTGTACTGATAAAAGTACCTATTAAAGCTTGCCCAGAAAAGGCACGTGAAGAAGACGGTTGACTTGAAAAACAGCGACTTGTTTACTACATTTTAACGATTAGTGTTGTAGATATTTCCACCTAGTAAAACTGTCTTTAGTCAGAAATTAATTCTGTAATCTTGACACGTGGACTACCTTGGTGAAAGCCAACGTTCTCCTTCAAGTTACTGCATAGCTCAAGGGCTTTAAGAAATTACTCCAGCTGTCACGGCTAATAAAGACATATACATGTACATGATCTGCTTAGTCTTTTAATCTTGTTAAAGATTCCATCAACACTATGCACATGTGAGTAACTTACTCACAATCTCCAACGCTTAGATCCTAAAGAGCAACTTGATCCCGTAATGAATTTAAGTAATCTACGGACTTAGTAGTATGCAAATTGATAACTCTTTCGTGAATTATGTCACTTGGTTGTCAATTTGTACAGACGCAGAGATGATGGGACAGAAAGTGGATTCCCATGTTTAATGTCGGATTTCACTTGGTAGAAACAAACTCAGTAAGAATCTAGCACGCGCCCAGGAGATGATCGGAAATGGAATATATCGTAGAGCTGGAAAATGCACTCCATAAATAAACCACTCAATCGGAGCACGTGTATTGGATTTTTAGACCATTTTTACAAGTATTGGCTTGTGTATAAACTTTTTCGCATTCATTAAGGCAGACCGCCCCCCCCCCTTATGGATTTGCAATGGCTCTCCTTAGATTGTACAACCAGAAACATCCAAATGGTTCAAACAAGTCCCAAAAGATTTCAAGAAATACAGCCACAGCCAAACTGAACTTGTTATGATGATGCAAAGGGGAAATGACTACTGAGAAGTGGCGCTCGAACGGTGGTAAAAATGCGCTCGGAGGATTTAATGATCAAGATAATTCCAAGAAATTCCCTACAAATACAACTACAGCAGGGCTTTGTGACTTCCACATGCGGATTCCGCACTTGTCTTGGGACTTGATGACGGTATGAGGAAGTTGGAGAAATGATGTTGAAAAAATGCTGGGCTTCCTGACTTCACCAGTATGCAGTGGTAATTTGTTTAATGAGGACCAACCCGAGGGAGTTTCCACGAAGATGAGATGAGGCAGCAGACAGCTCTTGAGGCTACGATCAGCAAACTCCATCATATTTAACGATAAAAAACGAGACTCGACGTCAACTGCCGCAGTTTGCTCTTCACTAGCTATGAAAATTGCAGAGCCGCCATTAGAGTAAGAAGAAGAGGCGTCCCTACACAACAGATGATCTGTACAAGATTAGAACTGTAAACATTAACTTTGTCTTATAAAGTATGCAATCCAGTATTTGAGCGAAAGCGTAGCAAGTTGGAACTTCATTGTGTACGTCATACTGTCGTATTTGCAAGCAAACACCAATAACTGTTCGGTTCCGGTTTCAGGCTTCAGGGTCCAGCCCTGAGCAGTGTTTTCAGGCTCAAAATAACCTAACTACCATGTAAGTTAGTTCGCTAACATAAGTTGGCACGCTGTAACTGACTCGCTTCATCGACTTCAGACATTTGGAGCCACGAAAAGTTTCGGCCCAGGAGATACGTATGCCAAATGTATGCATCTAAAACGTTACACGTACGTTGAGGTAATGTACTGCCTTGCATGTACGTTACTAACTGCTTCGAGGCAGGGGGTGGGATGATCGTTTAGTCAATATTTGAACTATTTTCACTGTCTTTAAGAGAAATTCACTGGGAAATATTTGCCCGACAGTTAAAATTGAAAAAGTCCACAAGTTCAACATCCCACGGTTATTGTAAAGTGCTAGATTGGAGTCTAAGAATCTCCTGTTGCTGTGCAGGACGATTACTCAGCACATGTTCCCGGCTTTCGAACACATGTCATCGCTTCGAATTCACACGCAGGTAAGTTCCAGCCATTTCCAAGCCTCAAAGCCTCGAAAGTCACATTTGAAAAGGGACGGGAATCCCTCCTCAGACGAATGTAATCATCTAATGTATTTTGGGGCTGTGGGAGTTCACCGCAAGTCTGGAGGAAAACATGATGTTGGCTGTTGGCAAATGCCAACAAATGGACAGGAACAGTCACACCGGTAGCCATAGGACATGAAGGGCTGTGTNGCTGTTGGCAAATGCCAACAAATGGACAGGAACAGTCACACCGGTAGCCATAGGACATGAAGGGCTGTGTGCGACGTATGTGGGATACCATTGATTGAATTACTTTTTAATTTCCGTACCGGCTCAAGAGTAAAGCGGCCGATGCGGTCTTTGAAAAGTCAAGTGAAAGCAAGTGAAAGTACACCAAGGCCTGCCACTAGCACCACAACGTACACCTTGTCATCGGACATCTGCACCTTGTCCACGCCATGTTCTACCTGACTGTTCGAGCCTTGGGTGATGGCGGCGATTCCATCCTAATGAAATGCACCAGGTATGAGTGCATGCGGCAACGCCAAGACCCCACCATGACAGTTGTATACTAGGACCTAGTCGCTAGCTAGAAGCACATCTCTTTTCCAGGAAACCTTCCACTCAGCTTGTTCAGGCTCATCCCGTCCCCAGGAGATGTGAGCGAGCTGGAGGATGGAACAAGTTGTGTAAACATGTAATGCGGGGCTGGTACATGAGCTGGCAGGCCGGGCTCACCTGGATATTTTTCTGGCAACTGCAAACTGACATGACCATCTCGCCTGTTTTAAGTAAGTGTACGTCGACTCACATTTACTTTCCCGGTGGTAGAAAACAGAGGAGTGAAATAAAAGCGTATTTCCCTTTATTGACTATGATGGTAAGAGAGAAAGACACAAAGTCACACATTTCTTCCATCCTGTGACTCTGAACCGTCGCCTCTCTCCATGCCGTTTCCTGTTGCTCGCTTTTACAACTGGTGTATCTCTCTCTCTCTGTCTCCGTTCCATTCCACTTTCTACTTTCACTTCTGCATGCATGGGTGTAGTGGGCGAGTAGCTGGTGGAAATCCATCCCTACCCCAGTCTGGAAGGAACAGGTACAGATGGACGGACGGATGGAGGAGAAAGTCAGAGTAAAAGCTACAAGTTGAGAAGTTGAGCGACGCTAACCCCTTTTTTCATGTCAAAGCACAAGCATTCATCCTGAAAGGAAGTATCAAGGATATTCAATAAACCAATTTTCTCAATCCACCTCCAAGCGAAACCTCTCGTTTGCGATACAAAGGCACACAGCTCCAGTTGCCAACACCCCTCCTTGTAAAACAAGAAAGGGACACATGTACATATTTGCAATGGATCTTGGTACTGCTTTCACCGACATTTGATAGTAGACTGGTTCTAATATGCTGGTGGTGCTATGACATGTCAAACTGCAGAGAAACTCACGGGGCATTGTTCAGCGGCGCTGAATTCCTCTCATTATGAGTCATATAGCCGTTGTTTTCCACAATCCTCTTTTTGTCTGATAAGAAGAAGAGGAGAACCGCCTTGAATCCAAGCAGCTTGCGGTCTAACCAATCAAGTGCTGTCCCACATCACAAAGGCCGAAAGCCGTTTTATCTGCATGCTGCAGTCTTGTTCCGGCCGCACCAGAACTAATCTCAGTGTGGTTGTACTTGGTAGTACCTCATGAATTTGTAATTCGTCATAATTCATTAAAAGTACGTGGATGAGAGTTCGAGACTTGATAGGCACATGGAGGCAGCTTACTCGCTTTCCCGGTATAAAAAGATCGATAAGGACCAGACGGTACCAACACCCTATGTGAAATCCTATGAGCTTGATGCAGTATCATTACAGTTTGGGCTATTTCATCCTTTCAGTACTTGGAGGCAACAGCATTGAAAGGAATGTAATTTGTGAATAAGCCCAATGTTTTCTATACTCCACCCGTTTATATAGTCATGTACATATAATGCTAGTTCCACAGTAACAGTAATAGTTCCAAATTGTATCCCGGATCCGAGATGCAAAACATTGTGCTATGTATCATCAGGAGTGGTTTTGGAAAGATGAGCTTGTAGCTTGTAGCCGGACATATTTTTCCATTTGTCAAATAAAAAGTGTTGAAGCAAACAAGAGGATTTTAAAATTCCAATATGTTGATCTCAGCTAAGCTTTCCTCTGTTGGATTTCTGGGAACTGGCAAACAAAGTAGTGAGGCAACTGGAGAAAAAATTCGGAGAAAGTTTCGCCATCCTCCGCTACTTCACCCAAGTTTACATAAAACTGGACGATGACCAATGAAATATTGCAGCATGACAAAAGGCTATTGTTGCTTGAGTCATGCATCAACTCGCCTGTGATAAATGGATTGACTCTGGCGCGGGAGAAAGTCGGGAGAAAGCAGCGTACCGGCCAGGGGCCAGGTTTCATGGAGTGGAGCCTTAGTACTTGAACTTTTAACGCACATGAAAGCTATTTTCATGCACCGGGGTAGGAATGAACCAGGAACCGTTAACACGGAACCCACTCTCTGTCTCCATGTATCAAGCTATTTGATCAGAAGAGCAAATCCTTCATGTTTATGCATAGGTGTGCCTCTACGAGGGCACTAGATGAATGGCCGTCATCCTAATGCGTGTGCCCAGCTTGAGTCACATGACGATTTAACAAGCGTGTGGATTGAGTAGCATGTTTTGCAGTTATTGCCAAAGTTACGTGTTTTTTTTGTACTAAGGCATGATGCCCTATGGTTGACTGGAGAGGTGGTGGAATCGAGGCTTAAGGTATAAAAAAACTTCTAAATGATCGTATTCCACTCCTTCGGTCTAATCGGTTAGAATGTTAGTGTAGCGTGAATTTTTCACGTCATTTCAACACTGTCACGTTCTGAGTTGGATTTTTTCACCAAAAAGTACTTCCAGAGCAGGAGACCTGAGAACGAGTCTGTCGAGGTAGACCTGAGAATGAGTCTGTCGACGTAGAACTGAGGACGAGTACTAGTATCGTGCTAGGGTTGTACGGAGGGAAAATCCCCTTGTGCTAGGTCTGAGGTAACAAATGGACTTTTTGTAGACTGGGTGCTTCCAATTAGAGCATGGTGGGTTTTAATGCTTCTTAAAAAAACTTTGTTTCAGACCACGGGGTGATACAAATTTGCCCGGAACGTGATATTGTTTGTCGAACCACCAGATTGCGGTTGTGGGAAGAGGAAACTCTCACTGCGGCAAAATATTATTAGTCAAAGTCAATTGCAGCAGGTATTGAGTAACAAAAGAAATGGATTGCATTTCCTCACGTCGAACCAAAAATCAATACGAGGAGTGTGAGCAAGAAAAAGATGCCAATTTGTTACAGGTCGGCTGAAAGGATGTGTACACCTACGTCAATTGCTTCCGTTGCTATTGCTCGGCTCCTGAAATATGTAGGGATGAAAGGAGTAGATTGATAGGATATTGTTGTCAGTGCTGGAACCTCGAAAAACCTGGATTTCGTGTCTAGGCAAGGGAGGAATGCAGCGTGGATCTGTGTGAGTGGGAAAACACCTGGTGCACAATAAAAAAGACTGTCGAATTTCATGCATCAGGATTCAATAAATGTTGTGCATGGTTCGGAAAAATGCAGCAGGAAATCAAACTTTTTGTAACCTTTCCCGCCCTTTCCTGCTGTCTTCGAAGACTGTGAGACATACTTCCTGGCTGCAACTACAGGTTCAAATACAACAGTATCTTGTGACAGGACTTGAAGGGGGTTAGGCACGAGTGAACTGTGACGAAACTGGATTTGATCATTAGTCTTTAAAAAATACTGTAGTATGAATGGAGATAAGGTCAAGAAGGCACTAATGACCACTTAATAAGTTAGCCCACATAGTTTAACCAAGGGTTCGACTCTGATAAAGGCCTTAACTGCGCATGCCCCAGGCTTCACTGAGGGCCCATTCGATGCGTCACATTAAGAGCTTCCCATGGACTGTATCAAACGTCTGCCTGTTTCAAACCTTGCCATTTTTAGAAGAATGTCATGTGTTCATTCGACTTCATGAGGAGAAAGCATTTTTCTCAAAACCTAAGTGACCCCACCACGACTCACTAATTCCCAGAAAGAGTTATACTTTACATGCAAACGAAGCTAAAAAGCTAAGCATGCATGAAAGTAGCTTTCTCGTTCCTTCCATTTCATAGCCCTTGCCTCGGTGGAAGGGGACGGAAAAGCCACTCTGTTTTCGATACACGCATTTTGATGAATCGCCCTCTCAGCTTTCGTGTTTGACCCCGACCGTCGCTACCGTTGAGATGAAAGACACGCAAACAGACGCTGAATGGGAACAAACGAAATGCTTCCTCGTCATGTTTCCCTATACAGTGTATTGATCGCAATGTTCCGGTCCGCATCTGCGTTCTCCCAAACCCATCTACCTTTTCCCACCACAGGTCTTTGGGCATAGCCCGAGTCCAAAGTCACACTTACGCCAAGGCCCGTAATATGAGTACAAACACTGCAGTGGTGTTAATTACTGTTCAAATAGGCGTGACGGATTCTCTCATCGGAGTAATTTAATAATAGTAAATGAATCCCGGAGCCGGTGCGTAGAGAGGAGAGGCTACACAGTATAATCTGCTCCTCATAACTTTAGTGCATCCAGCGGCTTGATTAGCTTTTCCTAATTCTGATTCCCACCTTGTGTAAATTACAGGTGGGCTTTCCTGTGAAAATCACGGGCACCGGCGCATTGCCCTATTCGATACATTTATTTTGATCCTGGTGATGACTCAGCTTACCCTGCCGCATAGCATACTGTTGTGAATAAATCTAAACATTGCTGGTTTTTCCCCAAAAGCGAAAGAGGACCGTAAAGGACGGTCCAGGACGGTATGGCACAGGAAAGGTTTAAAGTTAATCGCATTTTCCCTACAAATTAGTTCATGTATGCACACATGTAAGTAAAAGGATGACAGTGCGTCGTAGAATTTACATTTGAGCTTGACAAGTAAATTACATTTACGTTTATGTTCCAGCCGGGGACCCTAGACAATCGTACGACTTTATTTGCATGGGCCGGTGTCTTCGTAACGTGTTGGTCTCGTTACTGCATGCTCACATACACTCACATTCCTCCCTCCTGTGAAAAGGTCGGGAAAAGAGAAGGATTTATGACATGGCAAAGCTCGACACTTTTGGCAGAGCTTGATGAAACCAGCCAGCATTTGTTGTGAAATATGAAAAGTCATCTGCACGTGTCAGCAAAATTCTCATTTCATTTCCCTTATTACCAATGAATAAAAGGGTCTTTTGCATTTTAAATGAGTAGCAAAATATTTACTAAGCTTTCAAGCAATTTTTTCCTTCAGGACACATTCCTCGAACTAGCATTTGCTCTTTGGCTTCCGGAGAAAGCTCAAAGATTCATGCGACAGACAGGAAGACTTGATACGCTGTTCTGACTTTACTATTCTAAATCCGGTTTTTTCTAACCAGCCTCGACTGTACATTTGCGGGGGGACATCGCCGGGGTGGTAACGAAACCAGTTGATTGCACAGCTAGCAATAGCAAACATGGTTCAGGTTCACAGAGCCCAGGTGCCATGTCGCAGTTCAGAGTGAAAAGTTAAGGAACATGCACGAGGGTCGGTGAATCTGAATGACTTTGCGAAATTTGCATAATCCATCAATTTAAACCCCTCCTCTTCTCCCCCCAAGCTGCAAGGTAAGCAAGGTTTCATGTGCCGGAGGCAGGGGCAGATCATATTTCGCAATTCCCCCACAACAAGCCTGCTCACTTTCACCAGATTCACTCCCAGGCAGTAAACTTTCACCGGTCCTCAATGCAGTAAAATCAGAGAGGGAAAGTAACAAACCCAAGTAACATACGGAGCGGTGCGTTCAGCACTGCTTAGTGGCGGTTACAGAAATTCCTCCGACCGCATGCAAACAGCCCCTGGTTCGGGTCAGTGTGGATGTGGTGCAAAATGCAAAATAGCTTTGCCGTGCACAGCGAAGTTAGCCCCCTTGCTCCAATTTGAATGGAGGGAAGGAGCGCTCTCCCCCTCCCTCTTAGGCTCATTAATCGGCAATGCACCAGACCGAAACCCGCTTTCTCCGCGAAGTAACCCCCCTTGCTTGTACTTGGTTCGATGGAGGAATTTCGCAACAGGGCGGGCGAATTAAAGCAGAGGTTGAGTGTGTGGGAAAGTGGCTGTAAGTCTAGTAATGGAAATCCTACCTGCTGCGACTCTCTTTCTCATTCACACAAAGGAGCTGTGTTAACACCTCTGGAGTTGAATGCCTCAAGCTTTTACAAGGGGAATTTATTTTAATATAGGCCCAGGAAATATTATTCTGGTCCTCGTCAGCTACAAAAAGTGCATGAGAAGCGATAGGTACCAGGTGCGGGACTAGTGGGAGAAAGCGGGATGGCTGCCAAGCACACCTGCACGAGCTACCGTCGCCGGTATAAGATGACACTCAGGCTCTCATAATGGGAAGGGGCGACCAGATTGATAGCCCTATAAGCTCTTTCGTGGGATGAATGTAAAGTACCGCATCATCTGTTATGACATGGTGCACCAAAATCCTTCATTTGACCCACCTTCCTTTCACCTACTTTCACCTGCTTTCATCCCCTTACTCGATAGCTGGTAAGTTTAATATTTGTACAAATTTCGCACCTGGTGAACATTGTGAACTGCTTGCTGTGGCGATCATGTTCGAAATCAATAACTTTGCTATAGGTGATTGTCGGCTTAATTTCCGCTTTTTGGGACTGACGCTCTTGCCATGTGTTGATTCATACCACGCTAATCAGTTCCAAACTACAATACACGTACTGTAAAGTAGCGATTTCATGTCGCTGAAGGCGAAGCTGTTTCTGATTGAAGGTTTTCCAAAGAATTTTTCAAGTCACTCATGGGAGGGAAACATGTTGTGCTTGGAATTTCAAAGTTGAGCGGCTGAAAAACCCGCGCCAAGTTTAAGACCAGGACCTGAGCAGAGGAACCGATACATTATTTTGATCATTGCTCCCGGCGCGGCCAGAAACTTAGTAAGTTGATCCATGCATTATTCAGGGACCCTGCATAGCATGATATTGGTTATCAAAAGAATGATTCCTTCTTATGATCCAAGACAGGTTAAGGTCGGAGGATGAGCTGTGGTCCATAGATCAGGTTGATGTGTGCTTTAAAAATACCGGGCTGCATACAAATTTGCCGGGAGGCCGGGTACGAGAAGCAGCTCGCTTTTGATCTACCGTCATCTCGGCATAGTTTACAAGGGATACGTCAAGAAAATAGCCGGTGAACCTCAACTAAAGAATTTACGGCCGTGTGGAGGCCAAGCTGATAAAGGAAGGGGGGAGAGAGGTGAATGTAAAATATTTTCCACCATGTTAACAAAACCCATAGTCAGATACATCATAGTCATCCCAGTCTCCTTCCGCTCATCAATCAATAATGTAGAGCTTAGACCTACTCTTGCTACAAACTGCGGCTTGGAAAACATCATCAAAGGATATTAGCACGAGGCTATTTTTCACCAATCTTGACCTGTTCTCAAAGGTGCTACTGCTCTGCCATCATCCTTCCCTCCCTCTTCACCAGAGTATCTTGACTGACTTTCACCTACTTTCACCTGCTTTCACCTCCGATAACATACCTTGAGACGGAGCCCGGGCCGCTATCATCCCGCTTCTCCAGGACTCAGAGGGAAAAATTGTCAAAAACTTACGGAAACTTGCCACGCTGTCTGTCGGATACCGATGAGCCGTGCAAAGTTAACTTTGGTCTTGAAACCATGAGTGGAAGACACACGCTCCGGCATGCTTCGCACCCCAACCGCAAATTAGGGAGCAGGCAGGTTGTCAATTGGGAGGTTAAATTATCCATCACATGTTGACGTCATGTTCCATGATGCCATAACCTTCTATCTGTGATATGATAATAAATTATGCACCCAGCCCAAGGACCTAGACAAGAGTACAATACCTTTCGGTTTATGTGCTCAAGCCAGCAGAAAGAAGAGACAAGGGGCTTACACACTGCTTTCAAAAGCCCGTTCCTTCTACCAGCTCCAGTCTCGAGAGTTTTACAGTATCTGCAATAAGTTGTTGAACAGCAAGGGAGACGCGGGAAAGGGCTTTGAAAAGTTAACAAATTAGTGTCAGTGTATGTGCGGTCTCCTCATCGAGGTATTATGAACGCTGCATGAGTTGGGGAGACGGGACAAATCACGCCAGTTAGTGTAATTTCATATGCAGCATTTGGATACCATTCAAATATGCTCTATATTGAGTTGAGTGGAAAAGTTCCATGACATTAATCAACGACAGGGGAGAGAAAGTCCCACGAACTGAAACCTGCAACTCTTTCAGGGGAAGTTGGCGTTACATTACTGCAGTATATAGTTTTCCAATCCATAGGATCAAACCCGATGGAGAAAGTGGTGAAAGCGGTGAAAGTTGGGGTAGTCGAATGGGTATAAGTTTAGTACGGGAAAAAACCAGAGTATTGTTTGGCCAAACTTTTTCCCAAATCTTATCATATTACGTTTACATAACAGTATCTTCGACTAAAGGTTGGTGTTGTAGACATTAGTGGAAAAATTTTTGTTGTTCGGTCGCCTGGCGGAGAAAGCACCCGGGTTGACTTTTCTCACACGCTACTCGTGTTTCTTACTAGAAAGTTTTCCAAAGACTTGCCGAACAGAGTCATCCAGTCAGTAAGTCAGTCAGTTAACTGTACTAAATTAGGCAAGCAATAGTCTACATTATGCAAGGCAGCCGGCTATGTATTACACAAAGAGATGTGGAGAAAGTCGCCTTCCGTCTGTTTGCTCTTTGGTAGTGGCACGCTTTGCTTACTTCTCCGGCTTCTGTTCCTTCCTGGTTTAATCTTTGGAGACAATGACAGCATTTACTATGCATCTCTCTCAACTCAACCTCACACAATTCCATCCTTTCATCTCCCGTTTCGTCTTATGTAGCACAGGAAGGAAGTGAAACAAAGAATTCTCCTTTTTAATGGTACAAAGTGAATCGGCTGCCCACTTTCTATGCGGTGAAAGTACACTTTCTCCAGCTTTCTTTTCCTCGTCCCTTACAGGGACCTGTGACTCTGATCTGCCACTACCACCAAATACTAAATCGATACTCTCAATGAAAGTCTATTACTGGTTTAGTCATCTGCCACCACGTAAGTTTGATCTTAACTATTTGCCACAATTCGACTGGTACACTAATCTGTGTAGAGAAGTGGCATTTTTAACTGAATTTAAAAACAGGAGCTTAAACAAGGACATTTTCACCCACAAGCTTGGTTGTCTTAAAGCTATGCGGTAAACTGGGTCTGGTTTCTTTATCCACGTAGTTACTTTCCAAAGCCACAAACTGCCCAGTCGGCGCTTGGTCCTGACTGGATAAAAAATTCAGATTTTTTTTACTGAGGCAAATTTGAACCCTTAAGTCCTCCAGGGCTTACCAGCCGTAAGGACGTTACACTAGTAAAAGTTGTAACTTCTAACACAGTCCAGTATTGGAGGCGAAGCATTAAGGACAGATGACTGGACCCATTTTTTCTGCGAGAACATGCATTTAAATTGTATGCAAGTGACCCTCTGCAACCTCTCTTTACATACATGTGAACCAACGAGCGAAAAGTGTGGGCCGGTTGGGCAGCTCAATGAAGCAAGCTTCGGCTAACATGAAACCAATGCACTGACTCGGTCAACTTACATATTCAAATATTGCGCAATGCAAACTCAAAGAAAGAGGAAAGGCATAACCATTTCCCCGCCATGTTGCAAAAGTCAAGTGCATCATCTTTCCTTCACCAACTTCCTGTTCCATCAGAGCCACGAGTGTCCTGCTGGGCAGTTGAAGTTCTCACCGTTCTAGAATGACAGTTGGCTCTAATGTTGTCGGCATCGGAAGGCAAATCACCCTCATAAATTAAACTCGCAACCGGTACTTTAGGTGCAACAGCCGGGAATCGATATCCTTATGCACTAAGTCAAGCTGCTCCTCATTCCATAGACTTGCGCAAGAAACCTCTCAGTAAGCTATGAGCTCATTACAACAACTGCCGGTTTTGAAAAGCTATGAGTTCATGTCCGCGACGAGTTTTGTATGTAAATCCCTCAACCTTTGTCAGTTTTGAGGGTTTTGAGGGCTTGAACTGAATTGTCTACGTGAAGGCGGGAGAAACCAGGTCAGATTCAGTCCGTCTCTCCTTCCTTTTTCTCAATTGTCTGCTCACTGGAGTTACATGCATGAATTTCACTACATTAGACACATCTCATGTCTTTTATAGCTTCCTTCAGTCTGATGAAGTGCAGTGGAATTTACTCGACATAATTTAAAAGAAAAGCACGAGGGAAAAAAACAGCTTTGCCGTGCTTCCAATTGCTGGGCTATGGTATGCCTTGTCTTCCTTTCTTCCTCAGCTACAAGTATTCTGAGCTCGCCTGGCAGGAGGCTGAAAACAAGTTCAGGCATTCAAGTCTCGTACGAGACGTTGGCAAAGGCCGAGGGCGAGAGGCTTCAAAGACATTTCTAGAGGTACCAGGGCGTACTTGAACGTATGCCCGCTCCTGTAATTTTGCATACGTCTGAGATGGATGACTTGGATGAAGAGCTGAGAGAAAGTGAGACGTTATTTCTTGAAATGGCCGACTTGAATGTAAAAAACGTTGGCTGTTAACCGCGCTTCTTCCCGACAGTTACGAAGGAGCTCGTAACGGTGAGGCGCGATGCTATAAATTAGCATGTGAATATGAGTTTTAATGAAAATTTCCCGCAAAGTGAATCACGGTCGTAATGTAACTGTAGAGAGTTTTAGACAATCGCCCTAACAGAAGAGGCAATGGCAATGAGAAGCGTTAAAGCCAAGGCTGCAGACACTCTCACCGAAACCATTATT
>VRMD01001104.1:0-19035 GCA_009872375.1 Sminthurides bifidus
GTTGCCACAGTGGTGTGAGCCTAATGAAATGATTTCGTTGATGCGTGAAATCAATGTTAAATTAACTGTGAAACACAAAATCTCACTGCTGGTATCACAGAATGTTTTCCGCTGGGAATCATTCAGTTGCTGGATGCGAACAAACCCTGTGCACCAAACCAACGAGAGAGATGGAAGAGGAGCAACTTTTAGAGATGGACGGAGGCAGGCCCGGATGCGAACTAACGGAATGCGGGTAAGAGCTCATGCTTAAGTTACTGGAGAAAAGTGAGTGGAAGCGCAAATGGGAGAGAAAGCAGATGTCTTTCCCGCTGAACTCATGTTATGAGCATGGGAGGGAGAAGATGTAAAGATATGCTGCTTTTCCACCTCTGCTCTTGTGCTTTCTCTTTACTTTGCGATCTGGAAAGATATGTGTCGGCAAGTTAGCGATAAGTACTGCATTTAAGAAGGCACTTGTACTAGCTTTCTCTTTCTGCACTTAATGCAAATGTTGGGAAGCGTTGACTTTCACCACGGGCATTTGCCCATTGTTTTGTTTTTCGGAGACCAAGGAGCTTAAGCTAAGATGTTGAATACTTTTGCAATTTGACAGACTTTTGTGGAGATTCTCCATGCCTTTCAATTTTCTACGATGTTTACAACTCTGCTTGATTTTTAGCCGGGGATGATGGGCATTATCGCGCCTTGTCTGTTCGTACTAGTTTTCAACTTCATAAGAAGCTATCACGAAAAATTACCGCTTGTAGATCAAGTTGATCACGTTGCTACGTGCAACACTTGCCGATCAATTTATTCCAACTGTTTACGTAATCTGTTTGCGAACCTATGAGTTGTATCACGTATTCGAGGTAAATGTTGCTCCTAAAGCCTTACTTCAAGGAAGTTGTTCACGGCTTGGTTGTGCCACATAATTAATCTGTGATTGACAAGATGTGATTCACGGGAAAAAATTTACGGTGAATCAATTTTCCGTTTAGAAAATCAGGTTGAGCGGGCTTAATCGGTAAATCCTAGCATGTCTTGGATGAACTTGTCGCAAGATGACAAGAGTTCTTCTTCGGAACGCTGATGTGGGGGGGGAGTAGGATTACGCTCGAGTGCCGCCGACAAGAAAGAAAATTGCCAGTTATCACTTGGTATGAAAAAGGTTCGGGTACAAGAGCATATGAAAAAGACTTGCAGCAGGTACATTCCCACAAGTATTTTTGGATGCAAAAATTCTGAATTGAGTTTTTCATGGCGTGTGTGAGTACGGACTGAGGACCAAGGCCGTTTGACTGATGCGCTCCCTGTGATGCTGATTGCCCTCTTGAATCATGTTGTGAGGCTTGGTAGTTTGGCAAGCTACACACAGCTTACAGGTTACATAAGCTGGCTAATGGTAACACGAGAAAGGAGCTGGCTATGTAAACACTCCTCCGAATCTTCATGTCAGACTCTTTTAGCTACGCCTTAAGTCTCTGACTAATGGCAAGGTTGTCTGCCAAAGGCTGGCGAGTCATTAGCTAAAACAAGTGAAAGAATGTGGAATGAGACCTTACCAAAAGTCTTCTCCTGGTTTCCGGCTCTTGAGAATGTCCAGGTGGCTCACACGAGGGCGAAGTATACAGAAGCTGAGAGGGGCTCGAGGCAGTTCTTTGATGAAAGGCGAGACTGGCTACACTCTCTCCTGAAACAAAATAATGACAGAAACAACGTGCCGTAGAGTAATTTTAAGCGGTGTAGTTGAAAAGAAGACCTTCTTAACAGAGCCGAATGCGAAAACATGCCACTTGTTAAAATGATTGACAAGACTGGATTGGGCACGAAATAACACAGCTGGTTCAGGTATTGGAATGGTAAAAATAGTTCGGGTTTTTGAAGCACTGTCTTCTCCGCCCCATCCCGTTTAAAAGTCTTGACATTGGAAATGGGTGGGTGAATTTTTTTGTAAATCCTCAGGAAAGTTACTTACTCAGGAAAAAACTGGTAAATAGTACGACATGACTCACCAGACAAATGAGAACTGGTCGTTGGCAACTGCGAGCTAATTTTCCTGGTCCGAGCCTTTGCGCAGGGAGCAGATTGACTTTGTGCGAATTGGAGATCATCTAAGGACCCCATGAACAATGGGTTTTGTGAACTTCTGTCCTGCCTACTAAGGCTGGAGCGACCCTTGTCACCCGAGTCTGAGGAGGTTGCATCAGGCGGCTGAGACATGCTGCTTCGTAGAGGTGAAGGAGATTTTGATTCGCGACACAACTCATTGGATTCGTAATAGTCGCGGAGTTGACGACCAGGAACGAGTTTGTTCATTTCCGCCTCTAACATTTCACCATAAGGACCGCGTAAAGGTCGCTTGTTGTACCGCCTGGGAGGGAGGGGACGGTAGCTATGATCAGCTGATGAGGGAGGGTTTTGACCTCCCGTTCTCGGTGGGGCCGGAGGGCAGCTGACACTATTAGCTCTTGATAAATCTTTCTTTGCCGGAGTACCAGAATCACTCCCCTGGGAGTAAGCTTTGATGGGAACAAAGGGCGGAGCCTGGCCACTAACCGGGGGAGTTCGTACCAAGTGACCCCTATTATTGGCACTGATGCTGTTCCCCGTCTGTGACGACCTGGGTGGCGGAGCAGGTGTAGACGGCAGGTTGTCTGAAGGCACATCTGCTGGATCCACTGGTGTGTTGTCATCAGTGCTGTTATTGCTACTTTTGAGAATAGGCGAGGAATTTGTACTGCTGTTCGTGTTGGAAGTGTTTTGAGTGGAGGTAAATGTGTCATTCCCCACGTTGTTGAAGTTCGGGGAGTTACCGAAGGAAGATTGTACTGTTTGCAAAGCTCGTTGAGGAAAGCTGCTCGAGGAGTTTCCAGGGGACAACACATCATCGGAGCAATCTGACTGACCTGAGTACTGACGTATGAGTTGATTTTTTTCCTCATCCAACTCCAACGACCCGCCACTACTCCCGTCCCCGTACGAAGTGCGTTGTTCTTGGAGCCGATGACGGTGATGATTCATTTTGAAGCCCAAAAGTAATTTGTTCTCTATCTCATTAAGGATACATGATGGATTGGGAGGTGGAGATGTCTTCCCTCCAACCTCATTTTCAATAGAATCTCCCGTTTTGTCCTTCCCATCAGCAGTTACGTGATCTTCAATCCCATTGTTCTCCTCTTTACTTCCCTTATCACATACTTCATCCACTTCTTTACTAGCGGCTATGTCTTTCTTTTCCTCCAAAACATTATTCTGGCTACACGTAGCCAGCTGAAAATCCCGGCTTTCTCCCCCCGCATTGTTATACAGGTCTGGGTCAGAACCAAGGTAAAACTGAACACCTTCCTTGGCTACTGGATCGTCCTCGCTCTTCGAGACGGCACCTTCACTTTCCTTTTTATCTTCCTCAAGAGTTACGCCTTCTGAGGTACTGGCCTCTTCACCGCTTTGAAAGTCATTATTAGGAACCGGGGCCAAGGCCCCCTCTGCTAAAGGCTTGCCATCAGTGCATTCTCTAACGTTATTTCCCGGCTCTGCATTTCTTGTACTGGTGTCTGTATTTTCAGTTTGTGCACTATCAAATTCCTGTCGTAGTTGCTCGCCTTCTCCGGGCGTCCGACCATCATTTCTTGGACTTTCCACAGGTTGTTCGACAACATCAGGCTCATGCTGAAGCGCAACTTGTGCTTCATCTTTAGAATCAAACACTGGCAAATAGTCGGCCACGTTATCTGCGTTTATTGTGTGACCGGCCGGACTTTCACCCGTGTGTCCTTCCATCCGATCAGCAGCGCTGTGGGACCTGGGAGGATTGCAGTTAGAGGAAGAAGAGCTTGTTGTTACCGTTGCCGTGTACGTCAGAGGTGGTATGTGAACTATTGCAAACATTTTCCCCGTTATTGTTTCCGCTGTTTGCTTGGCTAACAAGTCGACTACTCTGATTATTTGAGTTGAGGAGGCAAAACGCAGTTGGTTTCAGATTTATTAGTGATCGCGGATTTCGCACGTACTTCCCATCAGACGTAATATCCACCTGGGAAAAGGAAGCAGATCGAAATGGAATGGTCCGAGGAGGTAGGCTGCCAGCGTACGCTACTGAATCTGCTCCTTTGCATGATCCGTAGAGATCTGGTATTTCCAGTAAAGAGCAACAACCGTCCAACAGCTCGTCCATTTCTGCTCCTAACAACGTATCATCTCCGATTTGCTTTCCTTGTACAAACAATCCTCCATTTCCATCTTTACTACTGTACGCATTGCTTTCACCAACACTTTCTTTTTCCTCCATCCCACTGTCGCTTATTTCGATAGGTATCACATCCATGGGAGCACGAAGGTCAATCCCAACTAAACTCACGCTTTTCATTTCGCTTCCTTCCAATAATCGACTTTCTGTTTTCGGCGAAGCCATTGCAAACTCACTTTCCTCTATCTAATCGGCTTACCAACTCATCACCACAGTGAAACACTTGTACCTGTGAATCTCACACGGGACTGGATCATGCACGAATAACAATTCTGGGGATATCTGATACGAAAATCATATTTAAATCTTTCTTTCAAGCTTGGTATGTAAAGAAAACTTTCACGGATACTTTGTAAATTATCACAAGCATTACGGTAAACTACTAGTTGATTCGAGAAAAGGTAGTCAGCCAAATATTCATGCACCAGTTACAGAGCTGTAGACGGGGATTCGAGCTATCGAGCGACCTCATCAGATAGTATCAAACTCTTCACACGTTTATAATACTTAAACCACTTTCGGAAACAAGGACTTATTAATTCAGCTCAACAAGATCGACTTTTAAATAGCACCAAACTTGAACTGCTGGCGCTGGCGGAGTCGAACTTTTCAAGTTGAATTCACAGTAATAGTTGTAGTTGAAATGCTGAAATTTATGCACCACCATGAGCTTACTCAATGCAGGCACATGAGATAATTATTTGCACTACCAAAAAAGACTCTTGTTCATCTCTTGAACGAGATTTAGAGTAAATGAGCTAATGGGTAAAAACTTGGTCAAATACAGGCAAGAAAAAGTCCTTTGCCATGGCTTTGCCATCACTTATGTTAGCACGGATATCTTCGACCCTACACTGATGGTTTCATTTCCTCGCGTTCTATGTCTCATCTTTTCTGGTTGCCTAGTTCAAAAATAGGATTGCTAAATATTCCTCTTTCTCTCTCTCTCGTCGCAAACATGATCCGCCGTGCCGTGGATCTTCGTTACGTTACAAGTCGCATCTCTGCGATGTACCTATTTCCGTTTCAATTCGCATGCTTATTCCATGGTTACACATGCACAACTGTTCACTTTGCTTACATCTATCCATTCTTTCTTTGAGCTCGCTTTTGGGCCAATTCCCCGATTGCCGTAAATCTGGTTGCTGCTTCCACGCCGTGCCCTAGGGTAGGACAAGATTTATCCTGTGGTGCTTGCTGTTTGTCGCGCAATTCCTTTATAGAATGCCAACCATCAAACCTGCCACACGCTTTCATTAGAGTCCTATGTGTAATAAAGTTAACATTAGTAGCTTTTTAGGAGAGTGACGTGCCTTATCACCGTCTCTACTACAATCCGATGAATTTAACTTTCACTTGCGACTCGTAAAATCGCTGCTTTTTCAGAATTTTCGATTTCGTTCCTGATGCGCAGTCGAGTTATACAAACAACTGATCGCACCAAGTCCAAAGAGGGACAGAGAGAAGCCAAGAGCAAGTACAAAGGAAATTAAGGGCGCATTTGACAAATGACAATTAGATATTACACATTTGAATTCCTCGTTTACTTCCTTAACTTTAAATAAGCTTCACATCATAACTGACTTTTTTGCAATTGCTGCAACTGACTCGCACTTTTTCCATTAGTGCTTTGGTCCATTTACAACAAGATCAACATGGTTAACAACATAAAATCTTAAGGTCGAGCCAAAATTTGAAAACATTATTAGGACTTGCGTCTCTTCTAATTACAATTGGTATTGGTATATTGAGGTTGCGCTGCGTGTTAGATTCAGTTCTCTCGGCTGCTGCAGTAGCCCAGTTGCGTTGCACATATTCTTGGATACATGAACTTGTCTTCAGATAATTGCACCGACGCGACGTGCGCATGGTTAATTAGTTACAAGATCTACTAGATTTTGTTCACTTTTACTACAACTACAATAAGTGCTATTAGATGGGTCTTAAATACCTAATATCAGAATAACAAGTTTGGAATGATACCTCAGCTCTATATACCTAGAATTGAGCTTGAGCTTCGTATCTGTAACACCAGATGACGGATTTTTCCGTTCGTAAGCTAACTCGTTAAAGGTCCTTCGCAACATGGATGTCCAAACAACCTTTCCGTTGACAATGGCTTTTTCTAACGGTTGTTGTAGCACATGTGGCGTAAAAGGCATTGCATAATACACCTTCGCGTGAATATTTGTTCAATAAAAACTCCAGGAATGGATACATGGAACTTCAGACAGAAGCAGCCAGTGTGGAAATTCCTCAAACCGACATTAGCATTACATTTGCACATAATTTTACATAAAATCTTCTTATCACGTGTTTCCCAAGTTTCAATCTAACAATTCGCACATACATTGACATTTTAAAGCTGTACAGCGCTTTGGGCGGTAAGATATATTTGGCTGAACAAGTAATACAGACATCAACTTTGCACCATTCGTCAATCATGTAGTTGTGTTAAACATTCTTTCCATGAAATCAGACCATCATTAAGGAAACTGAATAAGCTTTCTCATGGCACAACTAATGCGCTGTATTACGGATACCAGAAAACTAGACGATAAGGCAAGGGTACAAGTCCGCCAGGACGTTAGACAATAAAATTCGGATCAATAAGTTACTGTCACTACTTCACGTCAATAAAAATTCATATATTATACAGGCATACCCTAAAGATCGCATTTGTTGAAAGTGAAACAGGCCTGACCATCATACGTTTTTGCCTAATGTAAGACAGACGAAAGCGTCAGACACTCTTCTTGAAGAGACTTGCTTGCAATACAATAGTCGGGAAAATTATAGATTTTCAGACAGCCATATCGCGCTCCAGCCAAATTAGGACATAATAGCAAGGCTCGGTAAATATGGAGTGTATCCAACGTAGAACGGATGGAATTACAACAGTCTTCGACGTAACTTATAGCTGTAATCCTTAGGACGAACGAGGTGTAGAAGTGACAATGCCGCATCGCTACGTAACAGTCTTCAAAGTTCAGGACTCAGAGTCAAGACATTGGTACAAATTTAAAAACCAAAGATAGAAACAGCAACATAAGCTGAATGCTCAGATCTGATCATACATTAACAACGCTTGAGGTTGTCGTAAAAAAGGAAGGAGAAGAACGAAAAATATGCTTTAAAATCGCATGCCTTATCTATACAATTAATTACAATCAATTAGTTTCTTAAACTGTTTTCTGAATTCATCAACAAACTTACAACTGTCAAATTCTTTCTGCCGAAAAGCATGAGCGAAATTGTAAGATTTAACGCAATACATTGCACAAAACTTGTATCAGCTTCTACTTTTGCACTAATCTGAGATGAGAGAATATTTAAGGCCTAACATAATTTTCCAGCATTATGAGATCTGGAGATTCGCAGTTATAGGCGTCCAAAATATGTAGCACATAGCCTTAGTCTTTAGATTCCACTTGACTAAATGCACAAAAGCAATAGAACTAATAATTAGAATAATAATAAAGCTTTGCAAGATGTGTATCACGTAATCTTTGGAATTGACTGAAGTTTTAGAAAGTGACTGGGTAACTTGCTAGCTACGCCGCTAGATAAAATTTGAATCGGGTTGAACCAAAATAGCAATGTTGTAAATATTGTCCCAAGGTTAAAAATATACTGACTACTTTACCCCCAGCATCTCTAGCAGCTGGAAAAGTTTAAACTGAAGGAACAGAACACAATCACGAAGAACAGGAACTGAGCATGTACAAAAATATCATCAAATGTAAGAGTAGTAAGCCGAGTAATTTAGTTCTTTCTGCGCGAAATATACAGGTAGTAATTTACCATCTCCAAACCAGTACACGATCATCAATATTTGCATACCGACCGCAAAAATTACTGCTAATAAAGTATTGGTAATAGGAAACGGTTCTTTTGGCGGCTTCGGCTTGGCAAGTCTTGCTTGAATGCTGGCAACAGTTGTTTGTAGCTGAGATATTTGTTCAGACTGCTCGATCTGCCGAGCCAGCAACTGCCGAAGTAGGTCAACCAATTGGCGATTGCTCTCTCTGCTCAAAGCATAGAACAAAAAGAAGTTTCATTAAGCGATACTATAAAAATTCAGTCACATGCAGTAAACTCACAAGCACTGCATGACATTTAACTATTACTTGACATTTAATGTAACTTAAGCATACCTATGATGAAAGGCTGGGACTAATTGATCCCTTGGGCCATCAGATCTCCTTAATTCGCGCTATAAGGACAGTAAAATTTTTAGTTGCACGTTGCACTTATCTAGCAGGTAAATAGAAAAAAATACTGAAAAATCACAAATAAATAACCTAGGTACTAACCTTATCAACAGAAACAACAGAATTTCTAGCAGCTGTGGTGGTGTTAAGTCTTCTCAGTGTTTGAATGACATAAGCATGTTCGAACTCCGTCAAATCATTGCGATCATCCCATGGCCTCAGATCTTCATATTTGTATCTCCAAACAGTACCATCCTGTAACACGTAAGCTCGTTAAGTCTCGTGATTGCTTAATTTTTCTACTGGATCGAACGCACAAAACTTACATGTGTGAAATACTTTGGAATCCATTCTTCATTAGCTTCTCGCCTAGCTTTCACTTCCGACCGCTGCCGTTCCTCCAATGTAGTTTTTTCAACAGTAGCTGCTTCCTGGTCTTCTTTTATTATAGCATCAGTTACTTTGATCCACAATTTTTCCGACTCAAACTCAGTTTGCTCCGACAAAGGAATAGTAAATCGTTTTAAACGGGAAGCACGAGCTTTATCGTCTACTTCCCACAAAACTGCTTCTTCCTGAAACCATTCGATTGATAAGTATATGATTGACTATTAAGTTCGTAATAAAGTACATTTTCTGCTCGATTACAGAACATAACGTACGCTACTATTTTTAAAGTCACTTACTCCTGATCTCTTGTCTTTGATTTGAATCTTATTGTCCCAATGGCCTTCCAAAGTCGCTAAAGTTTCTCTTCCTAACTTAATTTTTCCAGCAATTGCATTAGTCGCGTCAGATCTTCCCAAAAACCCCTGTCGCAAAATATTCTCGTATCAGAGTAAGTTACATAGAAACAATTACGTCCATCTTTCCTACTAAGCGATTGTACCTTTAGCTTGAACTCGATGTCGGTTGAATACCCAGTTTTATCACACACGATATTAACTGTCCCTCCCAGCTCCATAGATAATGTTCCCAGCAATATCCCCTTGCAATGGGCAAATGGCATTGTAATGGTGTACATTTCACCTCGAGGTAGTAATGTAAGCGTAGCATGTCCCTCTAAGATGGCCGAAGTTGAGTTACCTAGAGCATCAACATGGTTTCAATTATGGGTCTCTTAAAATGCACAGTAAGAAATTGAAATTTCTAGAGCCAGAAAAATTAAATTGTACCACTCGCATCCTAACTTACCGTAGTACTTAGACTTTGCTAATATGGCAGCAGAGATGACGAAGCCATCTTTTTTGTTAGACACATAAAAGGCAGAAACAGGTGGATGATGTGACACTTGCTCAGCAAGGTAAAATGTTTTTGACTTGTTGGGATGTTCCCACATGCATCGGAATGTCTCACCCAAGACAGGATTGTAGGGTTTCTTCAAACCTTTCGGTTTCTTATAGAAACCTGATAAGTACCACTTAACAATTGTTTTCATCCGAGTCAAAGCGTCATCTTCCAGCACAGCTCTATAAAAACGAATTCGTTCATCTAAGCTTATCTGTTCTGACGAAACTTGTAAGAGAATCCAAATCAATGAGCTCTTACTGCGACAGCAGATCCGCATGATAATAGTAATCAGTTAATTTATCTAAGAACGATCGTGGTTCTAAAATAAAAGTTGGTAAAACCACTCTGGATAAGTCCATCCCAGGTCGTACTTGCTTTACCAAGAACCAAAGCAAGGATTTATTTTCTTCGGCGAGAACTTCCGACTGTTCACCTTGAGCCTGTAGAAAAATATTTATGATCAAAAATTACTAATATTCATAGCAGTCATCAAAAATCAATTCCTAGACTTAAATCGCTCAATCTTACGCAGGAAAAGCTTTCTTCTGTTGGGACGGCATAGTTGCTTTGAGGAGGCGCTTTGACTTCACTAGATCGATGTCGTCTTGATTTTGGATCGCCTCCATGAATCTCTCCCAAGATGTGGTTACTTTGCTTTCCGTCATTGTCTAGCTCGATCCTATCATGAACTTCGTCTTGATCTACATCAGATTCTTGACTAAGATCATGATGTTCTTCGACGTGGGACGTGTCCGAGTCTTCAGAGTTGCTCCTGTTAACCTCTGCTTCTCCATCTCCATCGTACGCGGACCATTCATTCATCATAAGCACTGCCATTAAGTCCAAATCACGCGAACATATAAGCAACTTTGCATCATCTGATTTGCACAAATTAATCACATCGATAGATAACCACAATCAAAGAAAATGAGAGATCCGCTTACACTGATGACTCCCTGTATCGGTTTCGTTGCCGTTGAAGCCCTTATCGTCAACAATGCTGTCAGATCTTGGAGATCGCACCAAAAGAGATGAGCACCTATAACCATAAGGATTTAGAATTGTAAAAAAACGATTCTATTAGATTACAATTACAAAGCAGAAATCTTTTGACACCGCAGAATTTAAAATATACATTACTTAATATACCTTCCTAGTTCGTCACATACAAAAATCGGTTTTTCTGTATTTTCCATGTCGGAGCTACTATTAAAATTATGTGCAGAAACTTCTTTCGCCGTAGCAACTCTCAAAGGATACCGGAAAGTTTACTCATACACTAACGAAGCGACAGAGTGTAACTGATTAAGAGAAAATGTTTCTACTGAATCTACTTTCTCGGATGGACATGAAGACGAGTTCTTCTCTGTTCTTACACTTCCCGGAAGGGTGAGTACTTGGGAGCATACTTGAGTATTACTGTATCTCTCCAACGCCTTTGTGTCAATACGAATCAATTCATTTCAAGTTATATGCAAATGGACTTCTTAAACGCTGAAACACATGCGGAACTTCTTGAACCTAATAATATATCGTGAGTGGCATCACCAGAGACACATTACCAATACCAGTGAGACAGCTCAGTAGGAGCTCCAGAAGTAAATATCATAGCTTTAAACAATCAATTCACACTAAAACGACAGAGTTATGCTATAACGTCTCATCAGTTAGTATATCCATGTCAAAGGGCAATATAGATGATGTAAGCGTACCGGGACCAACGATAGAAACAACTTGTCGGGGCTACCTGAATCAACTACTTGGGACATGATGAATTCGTATGACAGGACTGTTCTGCTCACCGTTTGTTCCTTAACAGTCACGTGTGACAGCAATAGCGTGACTAAATCTACGCGGCGTTCTACTTTCGCCAATGTTGCTACTGCGCAAAAGGATAATATTCCAAAACTGATATGGTAGTAGCTTACCACTAACACTGCAAGCCATTTATTTGGTTTGGCTTCTTGGCATCATTAGCAAACAATTTCCTTCTGCTTAAATTATTAGTATTTATCGTGAAGCTTCCATAACTTGAGTCTGTTACATCACTCGTCGAACTTTACAGA
This sequence comes from Sminthurides bifidus, assembly GCA_009872375.1. Classification (NCBI taxonomy): domain Eukaryota; kingdom Metazoa; phylum Arthropoda; class Collembola; order Symphypleona; family Sminthurididae; genus Sminthurides; species Sminthurides bifidus. Next base: position 11,799 of record VRMD01001104.1, read on the forward strand.
GTATAATCTGGAGTAAATACGCATTCCTAGTTCCTTCATTTTGTAAAGTAGAGTGGTATAAAGAGGAAATAGAACTGTTGTATTTTGAATCAAATAATTGCTTACGTCAAGGCCAATTCGAGGCCATCCATCCAACACTTTCCCTGATCAGCAGAAGGTGCACGGCATATCAAATAATTTGCGGGTAAAGGCTGAACCACAGCTCCGATTGCTTCTCCCTCAGGTCCTTTCGCAGCCCATATGGATTGCTCCAGGGGATGAAAAACTTTAAAGCAAAATCCATCTTTCTTCGAAGGTCGTTCTATCACTTTGCAACAATTGAGAAGCACCGTGGCGACCCAATGAGAGCTCTGAAATACAACACAATTAGAGTAAGGATAAGAGCCACATGAAAATTTAATCACCTGGAAAGTAGAACCATTACTCTTGCGAGCCATTGACAACAGGAGTGTATCAATAATTCAGAACACTTGGCCTTGATTGCCATTATCGATCTCATAATCGATCCGCTTTCCGTGCTCAAGAATTGCTAAGCCTGAATCAGTACGAATACTTTATTATCTACACCTGAATATCCCTAAACAATAAAATAAACGGATATCATTAATCTAGCGATCAATACATTGGAACCCTAATTATTAGCCCGCTATTCCAATTAGCAACATCATGCAGAATGCATGAATTTTTTCTAATTATGCATATTCTATAAGTTTTGGTGTACAATGGCGGACACGAAAAAACCTTACCCATAAAAAACTACTTCAACACAGTCACACTCCTGTTTGTTTGCAGTTTCAACGTACAGCTACGACAAAGCGAATTCAATACAATTCGTCACATCAGCGACTTACCTTCACTTTATTACTTTTGTATAGTAACAACAGTCCAGGTTTCAACACTGCCCACAATTTTGTCCACCCTTTTAGCTTGCCCCGCACTTTCAGCGATCCAGTCAGTATGATTATTGATGGATCTTTCAAGGCTGTGGAAAGTTCTTGAGCAACTCTTTGCTTCTCTTTTCTATAATTCTTTCTCTGGGCCTTATAAGATAATTCCTGAAATTCAAATCAATGGGAACGATTAAGGGACGATAAAAACCAAATACTGTGGTATTGCACCAGTTTATGTATTTTCAAAAAACAGAGATTTTCAGCTGAAGGTAGCAACAAAATCTAACCTTGTCATCACCTTGGTCTTCTCCAAGGGCTGAACCTAAAAAATCAATAAAAATAATTAGGAATGGAGTTGACCATCTCACAAGTTTGGCATCTTACGATTCCTGGAAGTTTCTTCTAGTAGGAACACCTTTGCATTACTGCTTATCTTAGGATGGAAGCCTTGGCTAGAGTATGCATACGAATAAAGCCGGAAAGCGAAATATAGAATGAATATTATTAAGAAAAACATTAATTAGTATTTACAGCTATTTATAGGATCCGAACTCGAAGTTTGATTCAAGGCTATCATGCTAAGACACGCATTCACTAATCCAGTGTAAATTTTGATCATCTGGCAGGTGTCAGTTAAAAATAATTTTGAGAGTCGGATGAGCTACAGCTTTATACTTTCTCAATTTCTAAGCATTTGCCTGCGCTTGCCGTTTGCTACTCTGGCTTCATAATCCATCATAAAAAAATAACTACCAATTCATGCGCTATCCATACCAGGTGAATGAGGGCTTTTGTTGAGGGAATCAGAGGATCCATTATGAGTTTGCGTTCCAAATTTAGGTAGAACCACGTGGAGACTGGGTTTCCTCTTCAATTCTGCCAAAATATTAATATTATACAAAAAGGCACAATGAGCAAAATAAGAGTCACGACATGAACCGTTAATACGTGTTTTCAGTTATGTGTAGCGTGCAAACGTGCCGTCATATAGACTAGAAACACATTATCGACGTTAACGAAGCAAAGCGTACAATTGCCACACCACGTAGTTGGCGACAAGCGTGAAGACTGCAGATTAATTAAGGGGTTCTCATCCAGGTTATTCCCTTATAAGTCATGCGTATGCTATCTCGCTCATCAACTTTATAGCATGCGTAAATATAAAGAGTTGCAATGCTTCTAATCTAGTAACTTTTTTTCTCAATCCGCAGCAGTAATCCAACTTTTTTGATCTCACAGGCGTTAACTGCATTCAGACGATTTTTGAAAACGTTTTATAAGTGATCTCCCTGAAGGTCTTGTGTGGTTGCATAATGCGCGCGCAAATTATAGTGTAACTGGGAGATGAGTACTTAACCCTGAACAGAAGTTACAAATCGAAAAAACACTTCTCGTCATCTCGTTCGATAACAGTGATGAATAAGAGGTTCTCTAAGAAATTGCAGACCAAATACCAGCATTCATATAGTTGATGAACTGGCATAAAAATTCATACTTTCACGCTAAGGTTAGATTAACTTTGACTCTGGAATGGGAAAGGACATCACAAGATCCTGTGTTGTATGCCCGCATTCATTTTTGTTTTAATTTTGGGGATATATTATATCAAGCTGAGAGACGGTCGTTACACGAGGTAGCCATGTCGCCAGACCAGTTTGAGTAACGTAAACATAGCAGGCAAGTGTGGAATTAGTGTGGTACAAGATTGCTGCTTGCTGAAACTAACACAGTCAAGTGATCAGAATGCTCGTTAAAATATAAGTTGGGCCGTAAATACCTTTGCAGCTATACTGCGATCTACCGCAGCAATCCCACATGGCAAGCGGATGAGAAAGATAGAAATAGACAAAAGACTACGGCGACAAAGCAAAGATCGCGTCAAGGTGACGTGCCAATCAGAAAAAAACCATTTCTGCAAAAGTAGTTAAAATAACAGTAACATAAGACAACTAGAAAGTACCCAGCTGGCTAATTCGCATGTTTGTGGTAGAATAAGTTCAGTTTGAATACTTCATATTCATTAAAATACCAATTGTATAGATGTAATGTGTATAAATGACTTCAAAATCGCTTGAGGCCAATTCCAAAGATTGCTTACAACACACAAAAGTTGTCGTTAGCTTGTGCCGATTTATTTAGCCACAAAAACATATCCACAACCATCATGCTTTGCAATTTGTCTGTCTCCTTCCTAACAGTTAACTGAACGAAACGCGCCATAGGAGGTAATAGAAATTGATAGTTGGCAAATAAAGTCCCTGCGAGAAGGTCAAAAAGCAAAAAGCAGTGTCGCCACGCCGTAAGACTCTGAATTGGTGTAGAAACTTTTAGTTCAATTCTAGCACCAAATGAACAGTACACAAACGAATCTAAAAAACCTGAAGCAATGGCAAAAAATTTTGCAATTCAGAAAAGTACCTTGCACAGCAGCTGGTATTCAATGAAATGTTTTTAAATATGCAAGCAACAACATAACCCAAATAAAACTAAGTCTTAAGTAAATAAATCATACGAAACGAAATAAAAACCTGTATATTTATGAGGCGATAAAACCGTCGGTGTGGACGAAGTTATGGTAACGACATTGCTAACACTACCATCAGACACAGGAACATATCCCAAGTGATTATTACTCTGATTGAGTGGCGTCTTTCCGAAAGCAGTCGAGAGAAGGCCCGCACTTTCCCCAGGTGGGGAATGTGATTGAGAGTGAGATACACTTGTTCTTGGAGTGATTTTTTCGGTAGATATTGTCATAGGATCAGATGCCATGACCACGGTTCTTTCTTTGCTTACTTATTTCAGCTCAGCACATTCCCAAATACGATTTTTCTTCTGAGATTCGAGAATCTCATCTTACACCAACTTTTAAGTCACTGGGACTGAATGCGTGCTGTATAATTAGCAAGCACTGTTCACACTTTCACACATCAACACTTTCAACACTGAGGTTTCGCAACGACGGTCGTTGGTCTATCCACATGACATATCTAATGCTAGCTTGCTTCCCTTGTCCACCTTTCTGCAACGGAATGATTACCTGAAAAACAACGGTACCGTACGATTAGCAACTTCAAGACGGCCAACTTTTCATGACGACCTAGCCGTTGGTTGAAATGACGGGGTGGAGCGAGGTTGATCCTCCAGCCAAATGCGAAAAACTATACGATACTGTCTGTCACTTGGAGAGCTCACTCCCGGCCTAAATCATTCATTTGTGCCTTATTGGCATCCATGAATAGCTCTTAGCACCAGTACAAGAATCAATAGCACTGAAACGCAGCAGGTACTGGATCAGAGGCCAAGGCCAACAATATGACGAATGGATTTTCATAATTTACGAACACCATATACGAGGCGAGACGAAACTGCTCAAGAGCAAGTGGTGTTTGCACATGAGTCTTCACCAGAATCCCATTTAATCAATTGCGTTTCAGGAATGAGTAATTAGATTCGCTCCCGTCAATGTTATCTATGACGACGGATGTTCTCTTGGGTTCTGCCCCCACTACGCACTTTGACAATTACATAAATATCTACAGACTGAAATTAACTATAAGAACAGAGCAAGCTCGAGTTTCGATATTAGGCGTGAACCTGCCTCCCTAACAGTCAATCCTATCTTCACCACTCGTTATAATTTTTCGCAGTTAGAAAACAAGCAGTTACTCACCACTACAATTTGCAATTGCTTGAAAACGCTCCAAGTTTCCAATGTTAACAGCACAAAACGTTAACAGTAAAAGCAATATTTAATAGATGTACAGTGTATCTTCACTTACTTGATCTAATTTGATCTGCGGGTTGAAACAGCCATGACGAACCGGTCAACTGCTGATCTGTCCGTACCGTTAGTTCGTACACCACTAACTATCACCTTTAACCTTTAACGTGATCAGCCAATAACACGCAACATAAAATGACTTCGGATTGGATGCACAACATGGGTAAAATAGGACTAGCACGTAAGATCCGACTGTCAATTTGATAGACAATATAGCGAGCACAGCTCGTCAAACTTTTCAACTGACTTAATGACAAAGTTTAATCCAGTTAAAAATTAACTGCACAATTATGAGCCGCCAGTCGTAGAAATTGCGGCGATATTGACCTACTAGCGGTGCGCATACTGCAACTAGAATAACACTGTGAGTTTCTGACAGGAAGAAAGTTGAGGACTCGCATTCCGCATGACATAAAGTTGCTTTCTCCGCAAATCAATCAAGTTACTGCAGAAATCAACACCGAAAAAGTCTGAACTGCGTATACTACAACATACATGTACTACTACATCCACCCCGTGTGTGCATATATGCACTCAGGTTTATCAAGGTTTATATGTGCGCATACGGACATTCCGCAGCGCAAATTCCTGCAGCAATTTTTGCGATCATATAAAATTTCTATGGTAATATTAAATTGACCGCTTCATACGTTATAACATACGTAAGCTCCCGGAAGGTGTCGCTTGCGCCTTTCTCTGCATCCGTAAACCTAAAATTCCATTTTGAATTTGTTGCTTGTTCAACCGTTTTATTTTCATTTCAACAAAATAATTGCATTGCTTTTCTTTGTTGTGACGTTAACTTTTTACTAGGTTCACATTAATTGCGATTACGTGTTTCCTACTCATAAATTAAGAAAAGCACATGTTACAGCCTGGTTCCACCAGGCCTAATTCACTAACAATACCAATTACGCCTTGCGAAATAAAATAATTTTTAGGTACCTCATCAGTGGATAAACTCATCAGCATAAGGTGTTATAATAAACTAAATAATAAACATAACTACGCTCCGTTACCGTCTTAACGTTTATTCTATTGAACGAAATGCTACTGCCAATGGGCACACGTTTCTTCCTGCTGTACTGACGTGAACAAAGGAGAAAAAAGAATTGTCAAAAAATGATAAGATGAATGCAGCACAATAATCCATCGCAGTAGAGAGAAAGAAGCGTTCGAAGAACTTTGCTGAACGTACAGAATCTGAGAAACAGATCCAGTAGAAGCAACAAAGATAATAAGATAACCCTTGTGTGAAACCTGCAGTGTCGCTGAGATTATTGTTTTCTCTCCTGGTCTAACAAACAAGACAAAGTTACTCTCAAGACTTTACAGCGCCAATGCGGAGGTAACAAACCGTGATCACCACATGTGTTAACGGTGTGAGCTGCGGGTCACCGAAAGTTCTCCTGCTCGAGACAAACAGTTTTCATTTACAATAAGATCTACATGATTCTGTTGTATCAATAAGCATCTTATCTTTTAGCTGATGGAAAAAAGTTTCTGCGGGTGGGGCTCCAAGGGATTGTTGATAGCAGTTGCAATAAGTCCTTTCTTACTCTCCATCCAGACTCCGGCTCTGCCAAGACACACGTTTCGGTATTACCCACTCACTCTAAGCTCCGCTTGTTTGGAATTTCGTCTCATCCCTGAGTTCATTAAGTCTCTGGATCCTTACTGATGGGCCACGAAGCCAATGCCAGAGGAAATGTAAAATGTACCTGCAATCTTCTATTACATATTGTCCCTGACAGGCAGCAACTGAACAAAATTGACATTTCCTTCAGTACAAGCTGAGCGGGTGCTCACATTAGTGCCTTGTCGAGACATTGCATCAAAAGATTCACCCTGACGATAGAATGAACATTATTGTCTGATCCCCGTGAACGTATTGTTAAACTCCGTTCGCTCAAGACTGTAAATTGGCTGCTTTGTATTAACATTATTTTCGGAATGTCAGAGATGGCGAGCAATCGGTGGCTTAATTCAGTCTTGGGCTGACTTTCGATCTGGCTGGTGTGGTTCGTGCGCCTGAGCTCCAGTAGTTCAAGTTCAAGTAGTATTTTAAAACGTTTAAACAGACTGCACAAGTGATTTGCGCTATACGAGAGACCAAGATCTCATTGCTACCTTGTCTTTAAGTTTCTGCGGTCTGCGCCATGAAAGCGTTTCAGCCGGTGAAAGTGATCCGAGTCGTAGGAATAATAAATGTTTTTCTAGCATTGCTTCCCAGCGCCTCTTTTGTTTCTGCTTTCATAGGAGGGTAACATATTTTATTGTATAATATTTCAATCCATCGTCTATAAAATAAAATGAGCGGGCATGATATGACTAAAAGCTCCTTCATCATCCGCTTCAGAGCGGAGTTGAATGTTCATAGAATTGATGAAACTAACCTACAGAGTCTTTTTTTTATCTCGACGCATTGGCAACTTTTCTGACCAATGTGTCGGAATAACATGTAGTCTTATGGAGGAACGGTGTAAAATTTACATTCGGGGAGAAGGCTCGCGTGAGGACCTACAGGTGAAGGGAGCAGCACTTCGAATTAGCTAACCTTAAT
>VRMD01001105.1:0-19033 GCA_009872375.1 Sminthurides bifidus
TTTTGATCCACTCATGCAGAGATGACATGCGGCATTGTGTGGAGATACCCCATGGATAACTTTGTTGATCCCGGATTGGCACATAGAAAATGTGGGTGAATGAAATGAGCAAGTACCCAGTGGTGGATTCGGAACCAACAAAAGTCAAGTTTAATCGGGCGCTCAGGCATGTGAGGACAATAATGTGAGAGAGATGAGATTTTAATGAGGAGTGGAGTAGTGCCGAATGTGGATTGAAAGAAGCATCTGGATTTCATTGACCGGATCGAAAGTCCATTCAGCTCTTGTTGTGTCCAAGAGGTCAGCTATAGTGGCGTATATGAACTCATTGTGCCGCTGAGGAAATTGAGTCGCGTGTCGATAATGCTTTCGCCGTACACCCTGCTAACCAAGTCTTGTTGGAACTGAATGGAGCACCGGAACAAGTCTCACAGGCAAGTTTTTCTCACGCCTTCTCATTAAACGTAAGAGGAAAGAATGGAAGCAATCATTGCGTCCTTTACACAGCTACATGGGTGAAGGTGACGAGAAGAAAATTTTATGAAAATTTGTTTCATATAAGTAGGTCATCTTTAATTTTGATCAGGACTCTTTTATTCTTCACTTGCCTTTTTAGTGCTGATAAGGATACGGTGAGATGATTCTGCAATGCGCAGTTAAGAGTCGTGAAATGGAAACGTGGATCGAATCCTGAGGACATGCATGTATGTTTCGCCCCTAAGTTAATGTCTTCTCGTAAATGACAGCAATGACAGAGAGTCTACTTTGAGAAATTGCTGTATGTAAGTGGAGAGGAGATTTGTTGCATCGAGCATACTCACTCGTATAATCAAATAGTTAAACGCAGAGATTTGCTTTCACAGTCAATCTGTCAAGTGCAAGGACAGTACATGTAATTCAATGTTGAGAGATATAAGAAAAGAAGCTTTTGAAAATTTTTAGGACAATTGTAATCTCGTGGGTGCAATGGAAGAGAATGATCATCCAGAAGAGAGGGAATACAAATGGGACTCTCGCCTGACGGGCAACGTTTTGATGAATTGCCATGTGTGAATAAGCTGCCTGAGCTGTTCTGCGTACCCGGTTGAGTCCTTTGATCAGCTTTTAATTTGTTGTAAATTGTCTGTTTGCCGTTTATAGCGTAGCTGCAATGACAGTGTAACTGTGTAAGATGCAATGACTTTGATCCGTGCATGTGCATGCGACTGTTTGATGATTCTTTCCACTGACTCATGTCCCAGTTTTAAGACTTTTCACCCTTTGATTCCTGTACCCTGTCAAGGGCGGCTAATTGTAGTGCTTTTAACAACTTTCGTAGATTCTGTACATTGAGTAGATCCTTTTCGCGGAAGCTAATGTATGTTAATCTGTGAAGCTGAACTCTCTCCTGTTTTGATTTCTCTTAGGTTGAACGTGCTCTGATCTGCTCGGTGCTGAGGCATAAAGGAAGTCATGGGCTTTATCCTGAACATGAAGGAAAATTGCATATCTGCCATGATGTTCGTATATTCGGAGCTGTTTACTACGGAATTGCACGATGATGTATAATATCTTCTAGCTGCAAAACAAGAATGGCACTAGACGTTTGGCAGTGCAAGCTCAAAGGTAGAATTTTACGCACTTTAATTCCAATGCTTCATTATAACAATCGGTAGTAATGTAAACAACGAGAAATCAGTTGAGCATCCTTTTATGAACTCATTCTTCAGGTTGTGGGATCAAGCTGAAGTTGACGGATTTTTTTTGCAAGTTTTACATCCTGCCACATGGGGAGCATTACCAAGCCACATGCCGCAGACCTTGACAAATCTGCGCGACGTTTACCGTAAGAGCAATTTCAGCTGATTTGAGCAAAGCGAGCGGCACGCTTCACAGGTGACAAGCGTACTTTTGATTGATCGGGTGATGCTGTGCTTAGGATTGCTGCAACTTTAGAACAAATCGTCTTAGTTTAGCTTTGGATTTCAACGCACCCAACGAAGAATGATGCTTAACGCTTCTCGGTTTCTATATATACTTGCATATTATCCGGTCGTGTTGTTCAAGTTTTAGCCCGCTTTAACTGAGTTTAAGAAGTTGCGTGGACGCAGATAGCTCTTGCGCTTTAACTTGAAAGCATCAAAGTAACTGAATTCAATGACATGAATTTCAAGTATGTACGGTTCTTTTGCACATCCTTGTGCATGTGTTCCACCAACTAAGAAGGCCGTCAGGTTAATAGGGTAAACGGAGGTTTTATTGTTATTTTGATTGCGCAAGTAGGCGGTAGCCAATACCAATAGTGTGCCATTAACATTTGCCTCGGTTTAAGGCTTGACTGGTGCTAATTCCTGAAGAAACTGATAGTTAGAAGGGAGAATTAATTTTGAACCGGGCGAGAGATGACAATTTTTTCGAAGTGGCACGCTGAGGTTAAGCTTGTGCGCAAATATGAAATTTTGTTGTGGCATTCACGTAGCTCCGGTGTGAACTAACAGCTCCTTAGCTCCGTTGTGATTTTCAACGGTTGAGAAACGATGAAGGTCATTTGCTAATTCGGATCACTTTGCTCTCTAAAGCTGTGAGGAGCAAACCAGAGTATGCATAAAATCAGATTATGATTTGATATTTTTGTATAGTAGGCGGCCTGGGCTCAGTTCAAAGATTGTTCAAGAAGTTCATTGCAATCCCTTAAGCAGTCTCCTTGGAACTGTTAAACTGAAGCATAACTGGAAAGAGTATTAAGGCTCACGCACAATGGAGTACAATGAGCTGAAAACTGAACTGAGAGAAACACATCATCACCAAGTGAACTAAACTTTGATGCTAGAGAGGAAAACGTTTACGTCATTACATGGTTGCGGGATGGGCTTGTGAAATAGGTGAGTGGGTATTTTCTTTGTCTGAGAGATGCATGTTCTTATACTTAGGTCCGTCGGTCAGCTTGTGAAAATGCACACTCATGGGTGTAAAAGTAAACATGAATGAGTTGTGGTATGAGTGCCCGTATTATGATGTTGTACTACACAGTTTGTAATTTTGCGTTTCAGATTTGAGAATCTGGCAGGCTTCAAGAAATTGTATCCTGGTCTGAAAGTCACGATTTTGGACGGACTTTTCGCGTTAGAATGGTTTACGCCGCACATACTTCTTCGTGCCGATGTTAACTCTTTTAAGCTTTTGCACAGATTGATGCGATAGCGCAAGTACATGAGCATTGTGTGTTGATTTAGAGCACGAGCAGATTTGTTCGAGAAGAGGGTTAAGTAATATTTGTTGGACGCACTACCGTGAGAAGAGATCCGATTTTTGCGTAGAAAATGGAGGTAACAAAAAGACATGATACAGAATTTGGAACAGGCGTAACATGTTCAAAGAAAGCCCTGTTGTAAGAATATTATCCTGGCTGAAGCAGAATTAAATTTTTGTTCTCATAGAAAGATCTTTCTGTAGATAAGACTCGGAGGCTTTTCCTTCATGGGGATTGCATTTGGACACCAGAATTGTGCATAAGGAAGGGCTGCGATCGTGGGTGAGCTTTCAAGGATGCGGTAATTACGAAAGAGGGAGCGGGTATCTTATAACTGGGAATGTGAAATTCCGGTTGTCAAAGTGAGGTAGGACGTGAGTATGCTTTGACCGGGTTTAAGAGGCTTTAAACTGATGAATGGTTCGTGACGGACATGTGTTTGTTTGTTGGACAGGTCACTACGGGCTTTGAAGGCTGGGAAGGAGTACGAACTGGATGAGATCGATGCCGATGCCAAGTGTGCCGTTTTAATTTTGCTTAGTGACCAGAAAGAGACTATGATCATGTAACTAAATACACGCTGTTCTGAAGAAAGTATTTCGAGTAACAAACTAAAGCCAAGAATGTAGGTTTTTTTGTCAGTCTTTCATTATGGATATGGAGGCAAGAAGTACGAGCTTTTAATGGTGGAAGCCTGTAGCGAATTCTCGTAGCGAAGCTAAGAAATTATTCGCTAAGAATGTGAGATGGTAATGGTAATTACTTTGAATCAACTTGCAGTTGCTGCGGATCCAATTAGCCGGGCCATGATTATCATTTGAGAGGGGTGGAGCTGATGTCACATTCGTTTGGAGGTATTTCTATTTCATTTGATTTTTCTTAAGTGCGCTCTTTAAAAGGCTGTCAGCTTGTTTCGTATCCTGTTTTTCGGAGAGGCTGTGCTGCTGCTATTGAGGCCATGGATTTGGCAAAATGGAGCTTGTTGTTGAGAAATCGTGGCAAGGTTATGTGTGGTGAGGTGAATTTTATTTTTACCTCGTGCCGTGCCAGGATGTGAAAAGATGACGGGGATGCGTAGAAGTGCTGGTTCATTATAAAATTTTCAGGGTAACTACCTAAATTGTTGGTAAAGTGAATTCCTGGTACTCACAATGGGAGGAGCGGGAAGGTTGTTACGCTCACTGCATTCCGTGTGTCCCTCAAGCTGCCTTATAGCTGAGTAAGCAAAATGTAAAATGGTAGTAAACATGGTTTGACCTAGTCTGCTGCATGGGTAACCTATAGGATCATTTTATGAGGCGTCTTAAAGCTTTGACTTAAAGTTGGTGTTTAGTTTCGAGCAGTTAGTATTCACCGAGTCTGTTGAGAAAGAGCTGCTTTGCTCGCCGAATTTAACACTTGACTGTGTCAAATTGTCTGCGAGGGATGCTGCTGCGGTACGCGGGTTGTAATGAATGTCACATTATGGTAAATTCACCAGTGGGAAGCTACTGAAGCATGCAAGGATGCGCAATGCGAGATGGGTGAGATACGCAAGGATGACACTTTGAGTGTAAAGTTGCAAGAGTAAAGAAGTGATAGCGTTCGTTACAGCGTGTTCCCAACGCTGCCATGTATTGAGGATGTATCCGTTTCCATAAAAGGATTTAATGCTCTTTTAATGTGTTTGTTTTTCAAGGGGTCGTGAAAAGAGTTCGCACTAATTTTACTAGTTCTATTATTCCGAAGAAACTGATGGGAATGGATGGATGCAGGTGGACGATTGTTGGCAACCTGCACCTGGTTACAATACCGAAGCACATTTAGCTGCTCATTACACTGTCATCTTGATTCTGGTCCATGGAATGCGATTAATGGGAAAGGCTTGGGAAGTTGATTTGTTTCTATAAAACCTTCATGGAATTATTTCTCATCTTTACATGATTGTAACTCTAGACGGTTGTTTTTGCAGGCATCCAATCAGATTCTAGAAATGATGGAAAAAAGTGAGTGAAATGAATTCAGAAACAGGACTGAAAGTTAAGTACATTTGAACAGTTTCTTCCGCACTTTCATCTGGCATAGCGAGGTTTTCATTCATGATGTAAATGCCATACCATTATGCAAATGGTAAGTAAGGAATGATGCTGCTTCTAATGTCTTGCAGGGTTTTAACGCAAGCAGAATCCTACTTCCGCCGGGCAAGAGGCATACAACTTTTCCTCTGTGGGTTAACTCTCTTTCTTTTCCTCCACGAAATGTATCGCTGCGTAAAAACGCGTTCAGGTACGTAACGCATATTGGAATTGTACTTGAATTTTGGTTGCTGGCAAAAGCTCAAAGATAGATGCACTTTATGAACTTACATTTGTCTAATTTTTGCAAGAGCACAGTGTTTCCCCAGAGAATGTCCTTGGCTGCTTCTTGAGGCTGCTTGGATATAATTTGGGAATTCATATCCGAAGCTGTTGTCAGGTATGATTCCAAGTCGTGTAAATTTTCGAAGGCAGTGTAGTTACTAATTATGGCTTCTTTAACTTGATCCTTGTATTTGTCCGGATTTTGAGCGAAGACGATAGTGTCGGTCTGTTCTGCTGCTATGTTTGATGGACTCGGCTCCCAGATTGTCACCGTAGTGGTGGCAATTGTATAGTATCTTCGCACATAGCACCCGATGAAAATAGCCAGAATGGTTGCAATGGTCGCCACGATCACTACAACGGCTGCGTATCGAAAACGGTATGTAGTGGCGAATTGGAGCAGCTGTGGTAGACAACCCTGTGAGGATAATCAGGCATGGTCAAGGCGACTTTAGTAAGAAGATTTGTAATTGGAATGTTTTGTTTGCTCATATTAGGTGAAAGAGACAACGGACTGTATCTGCAGTCCTTACCTTCTGGAAGTACATGTACGAGTCACTGTTCGTCAACTTAGAAAACACACAATTTGGATCTATAGCAGACGTGTTTGTAGTTGAGGGCAAATAACAGCAATATTTATCAGCTAAATCTTCATCCGTTATGCTGTCATTTTGATTCCAATCACTAGGCCCTTGAATTCCACAGCATTGGAACTGCGAAAAAGTTAAGTAAATTATTTTTTAATTCAATCAAGTCTTAAGTACACTTAAATCATAATCTAGAAAGAAAGAAATCGTTACGCCCACCCACAATCCAAGAATACCTTCCCGAACGCTCTTTTATACGAAAGATTTTAATATTCAGCCCTTTGCAGACTCGATAATTGTGCTACAGCCACACTCCTTTTACCATTAGAACGAACTTGATTTTCTCGCTAGAACAGGGTATTTTTGGCTGCGATTCCTGTTGTGTATGTTGACACATGAGGTCAGAAGTGTCGGCAGTGTGAAATCGATTGTTGGCATGATCCTGTCCTCGGTGAATTGTTTCAGATCTTAATGTAACTGGCTCCGTTGGTTATGACAAGCTAGGCCATTTAACGACAGATGGAGGATTTAACTTACGTCATTTTTGAGTACTGAGCCTTTGCTGTGCATGTTTTGATGCCGGGGTCACGAGAAATACGACCCAAGACATCGTTCGGACCGCCCGACGAACTATGTCGAATGGGCTCGTCTTTCTCAAGTCTCGGTACCACGACATGCATTGCAAGGTTCAGATCTCAGACTTGACGAAGTCTGATGTTCCATTTGTCGTTTTCTGACCTTTCTTCTCATGATTAACTGATCTAATTTCATTCAGATCAGGAACATGTCGTCGTGGGTAATATTGTGACAACAACGGGTTTTAGACTTCCACCATTTCTGATCCCAGTTGTCTGCATACGCAACTCTAGTTGCAGTCAAACTTGCTTTGTCCTGACGAGAATAGCACGTTCTTTCCTGATGGTACTGGGTTTGCGGCCATGGCATTATTATTAGGGTTTTGGTGAATTCGAATTTGTCGACCCTTTTATGTAAGAACGATCGTTTATAGCATTTCTGGATTCTGGCTCTCTCTCTTTCTCTACTCTTAATTGCAGTTGGTCCAAGGTGTGATTGATTTCGGCACGGTAATTGTCTTCATCACTTTTAAACGATCGCATGAGGAATCGGATGTGTCCCACCAGAAATGTCTCGGAACTTCGAAGTAAACCGAATAAACCAATAAATAAAAGGGCGAAGATTCCCGTGAGGACAAGCCAGAAACTCTGAAGTTGTAAAAAGGTAGTCGTGCGACTTTAAATTAATTTTTGTATTATTTTGTAAGAATTTAAGAGTGTTGAAGACTTCTTGGGGAGATTATTGATTCATAGTAAAACTGGATTACGTTGACAAGGAAGCAGCGCCACCGTGATAGGAGGCCAGTGAATCCAAAGATGGCCCCAACTATGAACGCTATCCCGGCCAACGAGGATACGTATGTAGAGTGCAAAGGTAAAAATTTCGCATCATTCAAATTGCCTTGCCAGCCTCTGTTCAAGTGACTTATGATGAGAAGAAGAATGCCTAGAAACTGAAAATGGTTTTGTCATTGTAGATGACACTATTCGTATGCATGTTTGCCGTTTGTTGAATGAAGTTTGTGTCGATTGAAAGGTTAATGATGACCGAAAATTTGCTCACCAAAAGAATCGGAAAAACAAGGGTCAAATTGCAAGTTCGAAGTTTTTGTACAGTTATGCAGGCTGGATCGTCGTAGTTGTCCGGGTAAGTAGTTACTCGGGACATTTTAGAATCAGTGGAATATTTTGGCGGTTTTGATAAAGAGGCCTCGGCGCCTTGGTTGGGTGTGGTTTCAGGAACTTCACTTTTTGTAATGAGATCCTGCGGAAGTAATGGGCGTTTCTGGTCTTTTGGATCCAGTACATCGTTATCTACGGAAGCGCGTTGAGAATTCTCGCCAAAATCAGGTACGTCATTAGTTGGCGCATTATCACCACTGCTTCTTTTTCGTTGATTCTTTTTACGTGCAAGTAGCTGTTCATGAAAATCTGTGATGATGGCCAAAGGGTCCTCATGTTTTGTGGAAATTGTCTTCACTTTTTTCTGCTGTTCCTTTGCATCTTCTTTCTGAATCGGCTTTGTTCCAGGGGATTCCAGTGAAGTACGAGGACTTTGGCCTGGAGAAGGTGTGCCTCCTTCCGGTTTTACAGCAGCTGCTTTAGCCACTGTCAGCCACAGTGCTTTGCGATGTACTTTTTCTGGTTTCTCGGCTTTTTTGGATGATTGTGAATCGATTGAGGACTTAGGTGTTTGACCTAATGATGGAATGCCATTCTCAGGTTTTTTAGCAGCAACTTTAGCCACTAACCAAAGTGCTTTGCGACGGACATTCTCTGATTTCTCTCCATTCTTTGTTACAGGGGAATCGGTTGAAGGAAGAGGAGTTTGACCTGGTGATGGTATAATCTGTGGACTTTTCGCCGAGGATGAAGGAGGACCACTTGACAGAGTATTACGCCTACTAGGACCTGATTCTGGAGTGCTGCTTGGACCTTGATTGAGACTACCTTGAGGACTACGACCTAACGCAGGAGAATGACGACGTGCATGTCTCGCCACTTCAGAGTTGCGTTGACTATGGAAAATTGCAGGTGGAGTCACTCGACGGTTATGATGTTGTTCTTCTGCCTGATTAGGTTTGTTTCCTCGTGATTCTGAGTTTTTATGTTCTTCCTCAAACGAAAGGCGAGCTTTCTTTTCATCTGGCGATCTACCAGCCTTATAACGAGTTGCCTTAGCCTTCATGATAGACTTCAGCATTATAGTAGGGAACAGTTTTGCTGGAGGTGATTCGACTTTTCGTGCTTCCTTCGACTCTTCAGGGGATGCAGCAGGGATGGGCTCCTGTTCAAGTGACTCGTGGCTGTGGGCATCGTATTCGATGGGCAAAGGTATAGTAGACATTGCTCGGAGGTCCAAGCGAGGTGGCGGTGGTCGGACGACCTTTGGCTGAGCTACATATTGTTGGGCAGTTGTTTCCTCGTCAGGTAGTACACTTCTTCCTTGGGATTTGTCCGTTGATGTTCTCGGACTCTTCGGATGAGAGCGGCGCCTCTTGTCCATGTCAGGTAACTAAAGACTTTCCAATCCCTACATCATGTAGTAGTTATTAGTCGTCTAAACTAAAAATAGTAATCCTGAATCTCTCCATCTTAAGAATTCTGATTAAAAATGGAAGAGTCAGTATGATGTCGGTATGATAGGGGGGCCAGCTAACATTGATTTATTTGAAAAAGTTGCATAAGCTCACAAAATATTTCAATCTCTATAGTATTAGCTAATGTTACGTAAAAAACTTAAAAAAACATGCGAAGATTTTAACTATTGCTCAAATACTCTTAGGGGTAAGACTGGACAGCATTTACACCATTGGCTCATTAGCAATGCCGTATCTCGAGTCGCATCCCCAAATGTTCTTGCAGCACCATGGATTTTGTATCCTGGAACATGGCCGGTGTAACCAGGTACTAGTGGGCAGTCTGGGACAAAAAGCCTGAACCAAAATGTCATGGTAAGAACTAACCGTTTGCATTCGTTTCATTAAATAATTATCGATTGAAAGCAGCAGTAACTATTTTAAAGGTTGAAATGATTTTACTTTGTTTGCTGTACATGCATTCTTACCGTTTCGGCCACGGCCAAGGGCACGGATGGGAAATATCTGGAGTGCCATCAAATTGCGTTACTGGCACGTACTTAACAAAACAATACGGAGGATTTTCTCCACAAGCTGGCGGTGGCAAAGGGTCAAGAGGAGGAGGGTTTGGTGGTGCGGGATCTACCTGAGTTAAGGGCAAATTGGGAAGGAATTCGCTACCAAAGGTCCTGTACGTTGGTTGATTAGCTGCGGAAGCCTGGTAATAATTTTGATTGCTAATGCCGTCTCCACAGCTATAATTTTGTTGTGGCCCTGCAGCGCAGCTTTCACTACAGTTGTACTTTGGCATGTGCGGAGGAACTGGGTAATACTTTTGCATGTCTCGGTCGCACTGACAACATTGTTCGCATTGTGAACAGTCTTGGCAAAGGAAACGAGTTTCGGATCCACAGTTTCCACATCCATACTGACTCTTGTGAGAATATCTTTCAAATCAAATGAAATTTTCTTATTTCTAAAAGTGAACCTCGAGAGAATCTTAACTTTGGGTCACATTAATGCTACTGTTCAAGCAAGTATTGTAACTTCTAAAAGTATTTTAAGTTGGGCTTCAAGATTACTGTTAGGCTAACGAGTTTTTGTAAATGGACATTGGTGATAAGTTTTTTTAAATTAATATGAATGATTACCCTGCTGCAGGTGGCTGAGGATACAAGGGAGGAAAAGGTTCTTCAAAACACTGTCTTCTGTACTGAATATTCATCGATGTTAGACCTTCACCGCATGCAGCTACCCCGTAGCTAGATCGTGTGAAATATCCTTGGCTTCATGGAAGTGCAGACTGATTCGTGAACAATACATGGCAAAAGTTAAGGAAAAAAGAGCCCAATACTAATTAGCACATGTTCAACTTTAATTGTAATAGCCAGGATCTTTTACAAGCCGTGGCTGCTGTCACTTACAGCGTGACGATCTAGCATTAAGGCCTAATGTTGAGAGCTCCGACTATCGATTGTGTCACTCCTCAGGTTTGGTACGAGTCTCATCGTTTTAGAAACACTAATGCACTTAATATGTGTGATTGACATAACCTTATCTTGTACAGAGTGAAACCTTAACCTACAAATAACCTATTCTACAAACTACGGATGAGCCACGCCTAAGAGTGCGCAGAAGCTTCAAGTTTTTAAATTTCGTGACTGTACCGACCAGAGGTAATTTTTGAGCATTTGAATTCAAACAACAAAATTGCACTGGTAATCATGGTAACTATTGTTTTGATATCTTAAAGTTCAAGTCACATGAGGAGAAAGTTACAGCGGATCCCAGCACAGAGGTGCGCGGGCAAGTGAGGATATTCGATGGTGACATGGTGGCTTGCAACGATGCGCATCTAGACTGAAGTTGACGTTGTGAAAATAGAGAAAAGTGTCTCTATAACTTCATCGTGACACCCATTTTCATGATGGAGCGTTTGTCATGTGCACCATGGTCAGCGGCCCTGAACTTCGAGTATGTTCGCCAAGGACTAATTTCAAATTAGACTTGATACGGTCTTTAACTGAACGAGGCAGGTGGAGTTACAGCTCAAGTAGCGATTACGTGTAAGTATCCTTATTTTTTCGACGTGCGAAAAGTTAAATGCGTAATGCTCGAATATGGTTAGGTAGAACTAAACTCACTCCCAAATTTTTATCGTAGGACAAACTGAACTTGGCTGACTGCATGGCAGAGTTGGCTGACGTTTGAATTGTTTCTGCCTGGGTGGATAATCTCGCGCAACTTCAACATGTTATGTTCACAGGAAAGGGTAAGCGAGGCCAAACACAATGGTAACACAGTAAACTCATGCCTTGAGTTTCACTTACCGTACGTCGTGCATTGAAAGTGTATATTTTATGATGGCGATGATAGTTGCCTCGCCTTTTTTAGCATTTTTAAATTGGATCATGTAATAGTAGCCAAAGAAGTCAAGATTTGATTTGCTGGGTTGATTTTATATTATGCATTGTTTGAAGCTTATAAGTGAGCGCAGGCTGAGAAAATGGGAATTTTCCCTCCACCACTTGGTTACGTATTTAATTGTTTGTGTACAGGACTCTAAAACTGGCGTAATTAGGTGGGGTCAGCTCGTGTAAGCTTGTGAGGACTTTCTTTTCCTTGGTGGTTCGTTTCTTTGAACGTCAGTCAGGAGTGATGTGTCATTTGAAACATTTTCAGCCCTCTCCTTGCTCATAACGTGAGGCACGCTCGGTTTTACTTTCATTCGCAGTTTTTCTACCGAGCTAGAATGGTCCTCTTTTGACAAGTAAAAATTAAAAGTCTTTCTTGATATTTGCACTAGGTTCTTCAGTGATAGCCTTGGGTGTCTTGAGTGGGTAGCACAGACCGGGTGTGCGGATCTGCTTTTTGAGTGGAAGTCGGAAATTTCTGACGTATTCTGGGGTAAGTTCACTGATTTTTATTTGAACATCTGTGTCGAACCAAAGTACAACCAACCGGGCTGGAATTAAGACGTTGACAGAATTCTCCACTTTGCTTAGGTTTACAAATACAAACAAGTTTTGATTTCACAAATTCTAAGAAGTAATCTGTTCTCCCTCCGTCAGTTTCTCCTTTCAAAACTTCACGTTCAGTCGTATTAGGTGGTATTAACGGTATGTTATTTTGTAAGTTGCAGCTGTGAGCTTATTCAAGTTGACTCGAGAACCGCATCCAATGCATCAGTATTTCGCCCGATCGTAATCGTAATTAGCGAAAATCAGCAGCACAACGCAGTCAATAAGCAGGGCATCTGTAATAGATTCAAAAATGTTTGACGAAGAAAGGGAACGTGGGTACTTTATTCTCATCTCGTCAGGTAGCACCGTACATGTCATGCATCAGTTTTGATCAAGGAAATATGATAGGAGATCCTGGTGGTGCTTGTTGACACCATCAGGTGTTTGAGGACGGTTGGTTAATCGTTATAATTACTTTTGTTCTTGACTAGTAGGTAGTGTAAACTTCCTCACGGAAGCTTTCATCTAATTTTGTCGTTGAGCGTGACTGATGGCTACAGATAAAGGATTGTAGTTTTTTATTTATGCATATTGAGCTAAGGCAAGCTTTGACAAGATCAGAGGCGAAATTGTGTCAGGTGGAATGTCTCGGAGATACAAAATGGGTTCGAAAGCTGGTTTCCTAGTGTAATAATTGGTTTTATGTTCAACTTCTATAATTTTCAGCATTTTGGTAGGAGTTGAGAAATGGCAATTGTATGCTGTACTCCACACTCACTAGTATTTTGAAACTGTTTCAGATTTTGTGGACTTATCGACAGCAGGGCTAAAACAAGATGAGGAAAACGTTGGCAAGCTTCTTGTCAGGAGCTGCGGTGTTCTACACAATATGGCTGGCTCAGGCGGTAGCGGTGCCTATGAATCTCTCTACTACACCTGCTGCCGCATTATTCAGTTCATCGTCCACAGATGGGTCTCTGAGCTCAAGAAAGTTAGAGAAACCAGCTACCGATAACGCGTTGTTTAAAAATGTGGATACATTGACTGGTTTCAAGCCATCTTCGCCGTACATGTTACCTACGGAGCAGCGAAGCGAATCAGACAAGGAAAGTAGAATTTTGCACGAATGGTGGGTCAAAAGTAAAGATCACACTATTCGCAAATTTGATGCCAACGGCAATCGTTTTGAAAATACTGAGAGCAGCAAAGTGCTTCCCCAAATTTCCTTGAAGACCAGTGACCAGACTTATGGATTGGATTCAGCCGGTGGGAGTCAAGATGTGACAGTCGTTCACCATGGTAACCCAAATTTGAGCTACGAAGAACTCCTGAAGTCCATTTCCCCTGAGCAAATGCTGGCTAGTACTCTAACAGGTCCCTCATCACCAGCCGTTGAACAGGAACTTCTTTTCCAGAAACCGCTAGCCGGCCTTAACCAGTATCCGAAAAGTATACATGCGAAGTTGCAACACACTGATGGGCCTGTTAAATCTTACGTGGACTCTGAAACTCACCATCACATCCACCATAGTGGTTCCAGTCCTAGCGATGGAGGTAGTCATGTCCACATTGATCAGGATTCTCACCACGGTGTTACCGCCGCTCCCTTTCATAACCATGCTGTAAAAGCCGAAACGGTGCACTTACCTCAGAAGAGTTTTGAAGCTCATGCCCATTTCAGCCTCGGTCATCCGCACGGACATGGTGTGCATCATCAGCATCACGGCTACAGCCATCATCACCAGTAAGTTGGAAGTTCACTCTGTAAGCTTCCCTTGGCTTGTATTTGTTATCATCGAATAATTTGTATTTGTTTTATGACATTTACAAGCACATGTAATGTTAGGTGTCGAGATTATGATGGCTGACAATCATCATTGATACATATGTTCATGTATTAACTTGCTCACATTTGGATCTTCAGTGGAGGATTCTTAATTGATACTAATTCTTATAATAACATTTGCAGTCCGCATCACTACGGGGACTTACTTCATCATCACCATCACCTTGGGCACTCGCTTCTTCCAGCGATTGGAAAAACGCTCAAGTTTTTACTTCCACCTGCCTTCATTGTAGCAGGAGCGTCAGCGCTTTTTCCTAAGCGTGTTCACGTGCCCACAAACTATGTCCATAGCACGGAGTAAGTGGGTAATTGCAAGCCAATGAGACGGTCCTTGCCTAATTAGCTTCACGCACAAGTCACTAAGTACTTCTAATTCAGCTGGACTAGCTTGCCTCTGAAGAACACTGCACGAATAATCATAATTGCACGGGCAGGTACTGCACTGTTGTCACAACCGTCCACTTAATTCACAGTTCAAATGCAGTAGTGATTCATGCAATTAGGAACAATTGCGGATTTTAATTGCTTATTGTAGCTGATGCGCAACTAATACCGTGTCTCTTGTTAAAGGTCTGGAATACGAAAAAAGCGATACGCAATGGAGGAGGAACCAGCGCAAGCGCTCCGTACCAGGCGCTTTGATGTTATACCATCTGACTTGCTGAAAAAGGAACATCGAGCAGCAAGTGATGAAGACGAAGGCTTTGAACTTATGGAATCAGCTGAGGATTACCCGGAAATTATTGGAGAAAACTATGGGGACACGATGCCTTCATTCGGCAGCGAAGTGAAGGTCATGTCTAGTTCCAGTCCAGATATTCCCAAATTCGTTCCCATGCCCACGCTTTCCTCATTACCAGTAATCAAGCTGAATAAAATGACCCCTAAACCTGCAAATTTGACCTCAAGTATACCTGGTGAAGGAGAAGACTATTTGGTAATTGGTGAAGAAGTATTTCCGGAAGTAGAGTCACAGAAGATAGTTCCCACATCCACCAAGGGGCACTTGGGAAAAATATCAGCTCAGGTGAAAAGTGAAAAGCCAAAGTTGTCACCCCAAGATGCCATGAGCCAATTGCTCAAAGCTACTATGACCGATAGTCTCCCTGCTGTACCTACAACAATTGCTTCGGAGATCAAAATTGCCAAGTCGCTGACATCCTTAGTTCTGGACCAGGTTACCTCGAAGCCTAAACAGGAAATTGTCTCTGATTCCCAGAGTGAATCGTCTGACGATAAGCCTATATTCAGGAGATTTTCTACGGAGAATCCCAAGGTGATCATTGTGACTCCTGAGCCAAAGACAGGACCGCAAGTTGCTGGTATGGGAGACCTCCCTGACAAGGTGGTTTCAAGACGGAACGCGGCGTTGCCAAACATCACCTCTGTAACCATCAAGGATGGACCCGGTCCTAGCTTGATTCTACTCGGCGGAGAAGCCAACGATACTGACAACACTATTGAAAAGGGACCTCGTAAATCAGGAGACGAAAAAAATTCCAATGGTACTTCCGTAGAAGACATTGACCTGAGTCCGGATTCACCCGTAGTAGGACTTATTACCAACTACGCTATGCGAGAAAAAGATTCGCCTCAATGTCAGAAGCGAGCATTGTGTGAATTGGCCAGCCGGGGATCACGAGGTGCTAACGCAACCAAGTTTGAGAGATTTTTATGGAATCTTGCCAACCTGTAAGTTGAGCTACCAAGGCAAAAGTTGCATGAATCATATTTGAACAAATTGTTTGGAACTAACAGCATTTATTCAATTTACAGCGTACCTGGCTCCTTGAGCGGATATTATGATCTTGAAGATACGTTTCAAGCTATCAAAGATAGGAACTGTGGCCGATTTAGATGCTTAAACCCAAACTTGGACTTGCAAGAAATTTAGTGCGTACATTTAGCATACCGTATTGTTAATGCGCGTGAGAAGAAAAAAGGCGTTCGTTCAAAGAAACATGTTTAGTATATGCTAGCTTGTAAAAGTACCATGTCCTTAATGTAATTAGTTCAAGCGCAATCTATCCCATGTAAGGGGATTTTGTAGCTCTATCTGTTATGCGTAGCGATGTCCGGGAAAATTCTAACCTGAATTAGTTGATTGGAACCTCAAAATTTACTAATACCTGTTAACCTCAAAAAGTTTACGCATGGTTTCAAATCTAATAGGTTTAATCCAGTTGTACTTATGGTCTAAGTTGGCGAATGTATCTTGTAACTACGTTGGTTTATCCGAGTCGCTGTCAGACGGCAATACCTGTGTTCTAGAACAGCCGTCGCAGATGACTTCTACATAAGTATTCCAAATTTCTTGAGCTTACACGTATGAGGAACTTCTTCGATACTTCTTGAATTGAAGTAATAAATGATTGAATGATGTGTGTTTTGTGTATGTTGCTTTTGCTTGTTGTGTCTCGTCTTATGTGTTGTGACCTCGTGTAATGTCTGTGTTATGTTCGTTTTTGGATTTACGTCTGTACTGTGCTCCGTTGCTTCGCTAATCGTTATCTTTTTTAATCGCTGTATTCATGCAAACTCATCGAAACGGGTAATGCCTGTAATGACGGTAGGCAAGCTTCATATTCACGCAATGCAACTCAGGCAACTTTTTTCTTACACAACGAAAGTTTTACGGTAACAAGGGCAAGGAAATGAGCTGATGGCTGTGTATACTCATATTTCGGGTTCAAGTAGGTCATGATTGACTTGCTGTGAGGAAAACAAGACCCAGGCGGCTACTTTTACAGTCATTCCACTAATTTTGCGGTGCCGCACTCACTCTAGTAAATGGTTGGTCGATAGCTCTCGTTAGCCTCTGGTTTCACCCATTTTATACGCTAACTGAGGCACAATTTTGGCCAAAGTATTGCAATCAATGCTGAAAGATCTAAGGACTTGTGGTGGGAATCATAATTGAAGGCGCTTGCACCTACTACTTCATTTAAGTCAGGCATTGGAAGAGCAAATATGAATTCATCCCTGTCTGACAAGATGTGTCTCAGCCATTACATTGATATTCACTTGTTTCAGTTCAGGTGAAGGAACTGACGCTATGTGGACTTAAGATAGGGCACACCTTCGGTTTTGCGTGAAATCTTGGCTGTTGTAAGGATGGGAAAGGGATCATTGTAGTAAATAGGGGCTGTAAGGAAAGGACAGGACTCTTGAGTGAGTAGTCTTCTACTTGTTTTCTCATCTGCATCCCTCGTTTTTTATCCCTTCTGATGTGTGGTTTGATCCTGATCTTATGCGTTTGCCTTATTAAAATTTAGCCTAGTTACCTAATGTGCAATGGTAATCTACGGACTACTCAATGTATGTCAGATTATGTGGGCTGATTTACGGACGAGGGAATGAATGAATGAAAAATTCCAAAGGTGAGATGTTGCGAACAGTCAACATGCTTGCAGACTGGGCAAGCAATTGTAGTTTGGCGAGAACGAGGGAAGTCTTGCAGGTAGACTGAGTGAAACTGTATTCATACATGTCATATGTTCAGGGATATCATGCAACCACTTGGGGCGCTAAATGGTCAATAAGCAAAGACGATCTTTCCGTTTTTGGCAATAGAGTAAGGTGTATCATCCTCCAAACGTTCCATGCGTACTAGCTCGTGTTGGAAATTGGCCACGACGAAGATGCCAACAACAAGTACCGTTACTTCTGGAACGCACATGAGGAAACAGAAGAGGAGATCGTATTTCAAGAAGATGAATAGCATTAGGAATTTGAGGAAGTTCAAGAGGCAGAAGAGCAATGAGAAGATGGTGTAGAATCGTCCAGTTTCGCTGGTATAGTCTTTTTCTCTGACTCCCTGTCAGAAAAATGCAGTCACATTAGGTTGAAAAAAGTTTATTCTAAGACAATATAACGAGACTCAGGAATGACGGTGGAAAGAAGGCGAGAGTTTATTGGTGAGAAACATATAGAGAATGGAATGGGAACTGAAATGTCGACCGGATTCTTACCCTGTCCACACAGCTGTAAAGTAGTAGACCGTTAAAAAACTGACCGCAGTTGATGAACAAGGATAAGTTGTATACGAAGAAACAGAAAATGCGAACTGCAAAAATTGAAAGGGAGTTGATAAAAAGAGTGGAATGAATAAGTCGGAAGCGAAGCAAATCGCCTGTAATGTGCTGTAATGGAAGGGTGATGGTCGGTGAGCACAGTACATCATGTATCGCATTGTATGATTGAAGGATACTGACATGGTGAAAAATCAGAGCGTGGTAAGATTTCAGACTTACAATGCCGTGGTATAAATGGACCTTGACCTTTAAGATCAGGATGCCAGTTCTTGGGCAGGCTGAATACCCACCAGGTGTACACGAGTTCGCAAATGATGGCGTTAAGCTGCAAGGATTTTAACCAATGTAATTTGAAGAGAGTTTTCACTTTTCCAATTGGTACAGGCAGAAAGATGTCGATCAGATTAGGAAATATTACGTTATTGATGCACACGGAATTAGGCGGATGCACAAGTATCAATCAGGAGCTAAACGAAATGATGAATGTGCAAATGTCTGTATTAGACAGGTACGGAAAGTAACTTACCATGTGACTTCGTGCAACCATCCGAATCTTCCATCCTGTGAGGTTCCAGTCGTTGATTATGTAGTCACGTATCTCTTGATACTTCTTGCACATTGTTGAATAGGCTTTTGATTTACAAGGTATTGCCGCAGATTTTGCCGATTCTTTTGACTTAAATGAAAGGATACGGGAGCATGAAATGGAGCAAATGCGACAAAATACTGTCACATGTGAATCAAGATGTGAAAGGCTTGACTTGAATTTGGCTAGATGCGTTCCATTAGTGCTATAATTAGGCTTGCAAGACGGTGATTTGTCGTGTTCCGGCTTAATTACCGTGGTTGGTGATTCTCTGTCATCTGCCGTTAAGATTTAG
>VRMD01001106.1:0-19025 GCA_009872375.1 Sminthurides bifidus
TGCACGAAGCCAGTTGACAGCTGCAATTGAATTATGAAATTTTAAGTCACTAGTCTAATTTTTTATGTCTGTTGGTTTTGGAACACCATCATTACAACCACCGCCACCACAGAAGTTGGCCAAGTCCAGTAGTCGGAAGGACTACTAACGAGGGGCAAATAGGCTAACGCATGGTCATTATCGTGTTATTCTTTACTTGCATGGTCTGTGGTGTTAAGAGTAACAGCAGGAATCGTAGTAGTTGTTTTATTTGACATGAGAGCAGATGCAGTTGAAGTTCGGTTGTTCGGTTCTTGCAGACGAATCAGATGTTGATGACATTACAGGAAATATAAATTAAGTAACGGGAGCATTTGCGTCTAATAGCGCTTTTCAGGGTGTCTACCTCCATGCATCTGATGCTGTACATTCAAATTCGGTGTTAACACATGCGGTTGTGCTCAACAGGATCTGATCCAATTCTTGCATGTGCTAACGAGGTTCTATCCCTTCGGAATAAGCTTAAGATACTCTTAGTTGTTAAAATACTCGGGCTTTGAACTTGAATCGGTTTACACCAAGGCAGGGAAAAGGAGTAGAATGCGTACACGAAGTCTTTTAAGATTTCCAGCACCTTTTGGGTTGATACTGTACTGGCTGACTGAGTGTCGTCTTCCTAGTAAAATGAGATCGCCGAACTGTTTCCAGATGCTGAAAACAAATTCTACGTTGTGAGATACGAGTCCCTTGTCAATAATTACATGCTTGCTTGTTAGCAGGTTGGTTTAACGTTAATGTATGCTTTTGTAGCTGACTAAAACGTGTTTGCATACCGTTTAGTTCCTAAAAGCAGGCCTTTTGGCAGGTCGTTGACGGGTATTTGTTCAAAGGTTCATCAAGATTTGCTAAGTGCAGCGTTAAGTACAAGTGCAAAATAGCCTTTTAAAAGGATCTTTACAGAACTGCTAACGGAATAATCTTTGCAGGCAACCTTAGTTCCACGTTCAGGCATTAAATTATGTGCCGCACAATCAGAACCTGACTTCCTTCGTGTATTAGCACGGGCACTACAAGAAAATGTTCGGGTCTTCTGTTTTCCATCCGGTCTTTACAACGGAGACACCAAGAGCTATAGAAGGAGAACAAATGTCACCAGCCCGTGTAAGATTCAAGGGATGAAATCCACGGGATTTATCGGAAATGGCTTGGTAAATGGAAAAAGATTGCCTTCCATGTTTACATATTTTGACAAGCGGTTAGATTTATGGAGTGTGGTTAAGCCACTTACCCCTTCCTTCACATGTAATCTTTGTTGAGAAGATACGTTGATTGCCTTCAATGTCGGGTGGAACATGGCAAGAAAGCGGCTCTGAAGTTTGGCTCCCGAATTCATCAACCGTTTTCCAGACTAATGCAGGTTGCCAAAGTAACACTCATCCAAAGACACGTGACATTAGACTTGTCTTGGTTGACGCTCTATAAAATCATGCTGTTAACAACATTGATGACATCGTCGAGTTTTCTAGATTCTCTCATCCCTTATGTCCTGGCTTAGCACGTTTCTGTCGATCTTTGCTACTGGTTTTTGGTCTTCTGTATGGCCGCTGTTCCATAGTTTCTAGATATGAGGATAGAGATAGAAAATGAATTGTTTTAGCCGTTTGTATTTTTAGGTTTTCGTGACCAAAATAAGATTCAAGGGAAGGGTGGTGCCGCCCTTACAGATTATTTACTAGATTAGTCGCAGATACGTAAGATTGGGACGGAAGTAGGCTAACTTAATAAATATTTCGTTTTGGTTCAACCGAATTGGTTTACTCGTTTCCGCTTGCCGGGGGAAGGTTTGACAACTTGAAGTTCGAGAATATTGGTCTTTCGTGTTGCTGAAGTACAGAAGCCAAAAGACGAAATCTGCCCATTCCTTATGTTACTTACTTCCATGCTCAGTTCCGTTGCATTGTGATGATTTGCTTGCTCTCAGTTATGAAATGGTTATGATATATGTGTGTTTTCGTTGCGGTGGTTATGATATGATGATGTTTTGAGGCTTGAGATAATTTGCGGCAAGGATTGATCTAGTTGAGGGCGAGGGTGATTTTTCATTTTTTGCTGCGTGTCTGTTTTTGGTGCCGCACATGTATCTCGTTTACTTGGTGAGTTAGTCATCTTTATGGTAGTCTGGATCTATTTTTTAGTACGTGTGCTTAGCTCAAGGGGTGGATCTGTACCCAAAGATGTGTTTTGACAGTACCCATTCGGGACATATTACTTCAAGATGGGTTGTGTATTATTAAGAGGCTTTTCCGGGCAGCGGCCTTGCTTTCTTCAAGTTATACTACACCGCATCGGTGTGCCAGTAGAGCTAAATATATTAGGATCTATTGGTTGGTTAGACGATGGCGAGGATCCGTGTAAAATATACATTGCATGACGGCAAAGCATGAGAGCTCAGTTTACGCGTCCGTATAATCCACAGAATCTAGTTAGTAGGGTAATGTGGGCTGTTTGCGTTAAGACGATGTTGGATGTAGGCGGGTGAAGACATAAAAGTTTCCGAAAAGGGGTGATTAGTTGTACTCAAGGCGTCCAAATCCACACGGGCCAATCCAATTAGACTTAACAAGGATAATGTGTACTTGCCAAGTTGATGATAGCTTCTAGACGGGAAAACCAGGTTGGAAAACTCGGTACCTTTCTTTCTTTCACCTTCTACGGTACGTTTACACTAACAAGTGAGAGCACATATGCACGAGGTAAATATTATACAGGGCTGTGGAGATGCGGTTCAAATTGAGGTTGAATGCCAGGCGGAATAACTCCCTGGAGCACTAACATTATCTCAATGACCCGGTTGGGTATTCTGGATTTAACAATTTTTGGAAACATTCCAGTCATTTCTATGGAAATTTTTAGCGAGCTATTTTTCTCACCAGGGTAACTTTTTCACAGTGCTATGCTATTACTGAGGAGTTCTTATGAATTTGGTCTCCCTATGAGGTTGGCATGCCTGCAGGTCGCGTGCTTACCATCCAAGCTTAGGTCATTCGTTGGAATTTCGATACCGTCGAATTTCTTATGACTTTGAAAGAAAGGGGATGGTAGGAAGTTTAAGGTTGCTTAAAACCGTTTGAGATGGCCATTCTGTTTGTTGTAGGTATAATGTTGTCGGGTAGCTGGACGGAAACCTCTCGGTCGACGTAGACACTTTGATCGTTACAAGCTTTGCAAAATCATGTTCTCACCAGGCTCAACGTCCTCTCGGTGTGACCAACAATAGAACAGGTGGAAGCACGTCTGTCTGTGATTACGGTTCTGATGTTGTTACATGGAAATATTGAATTCATGAAATTCAAGCCTGTCTCGATTCCTGACGTGGCTTTAGTGGAATGATTTCCATGCTGATCAGCTCGCCCTGGATTGTGAAACTGCCACTAAACTACAGCACTGCCTAAGTAACTAGTGAAGGACGCAAAGTGTCAGATTTCAAATAACGAATCAAGAATCCGGACATGTGGAGGCAAGATGAGGCACACGAGGTGGAATTCAAACAGGGAAAATGATGATGATTTGTGCTCGGAATTAATACAAGTCTGATTCGTAAAAAATGGTTGTTGATTCTATCGTAAATTGTTATTTTGAAGGGTACATCTAGTACAAGATAGCGGAGGAGAAGCTACTGGGCTTGTTTAATGGTATTTTGCTAAGGTTTACCCTACGCAGAGACCCAGCAAGACCCCGTCACCTGAGATAAGTTGTATTCATAGGAGAGACGTGGAGCTCATGCTTGCTCGTTATCTGAACCTGTAAGTCGACTCGGGTTGCTACAACTTGTGAGCATTAGCACTAAGAAGTTTAAGTCCAGAGATTTCGTTTTGTACAAAAGAGTACAAATCCTGTATTGCCGTACATGACCATGTAAGGTTGAAAAGAGGACGGACAGACCAGTCCAATTTCCTGCTGTAGCAACTCTATCAGAGAGCCATCATATTGCGTGCTGTGCCGCGTAAAATATTGTATTTATCCTGGACATCATCTCCGTGTAATTTACACTGTGGCAGGTAGATGCAGGTAGTTTGTATTGCATCTTGATTGCATCAATGAATTTTTTTACACAATTCCAAGAAACCAATGCATGTGAAATCACAAACGGATCTCCGGAGTTGTGCAGGTAGTCGGAGCTTCGTAAAGGTACAGGTGAAACTCAGCTATGTGAAATAGGAAGGCCGTCGTTCAAAGCCCTGTACCCACAAAATAGTTCTTAACTCAAACTTCAGAAATCGTGGCTTTCATATGCTGTATTCGCATATAAGCAGTCAGAAAAACGTATGATTTGGGACTCAGGACCAGGAACCTCGTTTGCCAATCACTAATCAATGGACTATAGCCTCCTTGTTTATTTGATAATAGATCATTTTGGCATTTATGCAAACGGTACTTGATAAATGTTTTAGTTTCTACCTTCGGTCGTTTCCAATAGCGAACTGAGCCGTAAAACTCGTAACCTGTTGTTCAGCACACGTCAAGAACATTTACTAAACTGCGAACGCGGGGTCTTCATCTGAATTTGAATTTGCATCTGCAGACACGCATTTCATAACAAAAATCGTAAGTAGACAGACGGCGAACTCGAGGGGAATGTCATGTCATGACGGGGCTTTGGCACACAGGGTTTCCATCCCTGATTATGAATTCTAGACTGGTATTTAACATTTTGGATGCTTTTCGATAAATATCGATTGCACACGGGGCAAGGGTTGGTTGTCCCGTTGTTTGTTCAGCTTATTACGACTGAGAAAATATTGGTGTGTTGTTGCAAGAGGGGTATTGGGAATCGAGTTGATGACAGACGTTGGTGTGGTTCAAATTACATGGTAGGACGCGGAAAAAGTTTTATGGGCAATTAAAACTTGTATATGGGCATTTCTAATGGTTGCAAAGGAGGCAAACTTAAGGGTGGTTCATTGATGCTCGCACACGATAATGAAATATTGGTCCACCTTTCTCAATTTCGTTTATCAGAAGGGTGGAGAGAACCTGGGTTTTGCGTCTTGTTATAAGAATTGGGAAAGAGTGGAAGGAAGTTACAATTGCAGTTGGTGAAATTGAATCCAGACGCAAGTGTGGGCTCATGATTGTGTTTCTTACACTTGAAACGCTGTGGGGTACTTGCGAACGTACAAAGGGCGGTGTGTAACGCAATGCTGTCATCGAACTGCAATAGGAGCAAGGAGTTGAAAAATTCAAGGTGCATTGAAACGTGTAGAGTTGGTGAAAAGAGAGGGAACGCAAAATGTAAATCGAGGAACCATAAGATGAATTTTTTAATTGTTGTGTGGTCATGCGTCTTCCGCCATTGAATGTGAAGTTGCGCACAAAACAAACATTATGTCTCATAGCGGTGATAAATGGACTGAAGAAACCATTTGCAGGGTGGTTGCTAATATTTCTCCGTAATTGACATCTGGTAGATTCAGGTGCGTGGGCTGAGAGACTGAGTGTGAGAGTCTGCAGTTTGCAGTTCCGCTGTTTTGACAGCAACGTAGGTTGTATTACATTGTACTGGTTCTGTTGTCAGAGAGTCTGTTGTGGGTTCAAGTTTTTAATTTTCTCACAACTCTCGTCATGAGAAACACGTCCCCGGCTTGTTTCCGCTTTCACTTGAATTTCAGAAGGTCGCTTTTTAAATGAGTTCAAGAGTCGAGAGTCAAATTGAGAGGGAAATGCGTTAATGTAGTGCGAAATACGTGATACGTGCTGTCAATTCCATGAGCGGATTTGACTTTCCGTTGAGAGTAGGAGGCATCTTGTAATTGTTTTCTATTGCGCAAATTCCCTCCGTGCTACAAATCAGAGCCATTGCATCTCATTTGTCTTCCTGAAGCTCTCCATCTTTTGTCTTGAAATCAGAGTTTACATGGTTGGAGGGTGACGATTAAAAGACTTTGACTTTGGTAGGACGTGGTCCAAGTACTTTAAAGGTTTAATGCAAACAGGAAGCGTATGCATTTGATAACAAGGAGCTGGAAGTCACTCCCCGATGCCATAGACCCAGACAGACTTTTTTTTGCACAGGTGATGATGATGGATGAAATAATTTGTGATTCAGGAACCGTAACACTGCATACTCTTGTTTGGATGCTCCCACTTATTAGCAGGACAATTATGACTGCGTTTTATTGCCGGCTGGATAACTAACTTTTTACCTCGGCACGAGAAGCAGGAGCTCATTGTGCATTGCGGATTGCGGCAAAACTACATGATGCAACCCATCATGCAAACACTGCCTCTGGCATCTGATTCTTAATGACATGTGCATAAGAGGGATGAAGGATTATAAAAGCTGATTCTATGATTCAAGAGTGAGAAGAGATTTCCTATTCTTTGGCATTCAAGAAAGCTGAGATGAGCCAAAGTCGTTGAGTTGTTCTCACTTGAGGGAATTGATAAGTACCTCACACACGTACTTTGAATCCAGTTCAGACTTTTTTGATTGTCCTGATCTGATGTGTAGGAGAAATGCTCAATTTCTTGGGCTACTGGTTCAGGAAGCGGTGCCTGCTAAGTAGGTGTAGAAGGGATATCCGTAGGAAGACCGAGTTGCCACGTTAACTGACTTGCTTTGGGTGGATTGAAAAAAGTGTTCCTATGCATAATGTGTTTATTCCCTCGACTTGGTTTTCATCAAGATTAGGCTTTGTAATTCCTTCTACTGTGTGATGGGGTGTTGGACTCCACGGCTATTTGACTTTATTCCAGTTTGTTCACTTGTTTTCTCTCTCCTTGTCACAGACAGGAGCAGCAGCTCTGTCTGTAACCTCACTACAACTAAAAACCAATGCTGTTTCAGGACAAGGAGGTGCATACACAGCTTCTTGTTGGGATTATTCAAATTTTATTTCGCTCAGTCAGGCTCATTTGCCAAGCTACATGTCAGCTGTCTGAGCTCAAGGACTCGAGCAATGAGTCAAGCAGGGTTAAGAAGAAGACTTGGATTGTGAGATGAGACAACTCGAGAGATCTGGTTAGCACTGCCACGGTGGATGACGGAACGTAACTAATTGCTTGAGTGTGGCCTTTTCACCCGTCCACTATCTGGGAAAGCGTGTGACTGGTGATGCACGGGTCATAAAGTAATCACTGCGGGTTTTCATCCACTTTTTTCTTGGCGTAATGAAACCGGCAACTAGAGGCAGCTCTTGAGGAAAACGATCCTCACCTCCGAGACGAAGAGAGGATGATAACATGCCGCTATAATGTGGCAGATACAGAACAATTTTTTAAAATTAATGACCTGTAATAGCACTAGGCTGTTGACCGACACTTGATCGGAAAGGTGGTGAGGCTTTGGCTTTGCTTTGCATGCGGCGACTTGAGGGGTTTCCACAAGTATTGAAAGGTACCGGAGGTTCAAGTACGTCGAGATGTCTTTAAGTACAGTTCGTGTAATTAGGCTGAGTAAAAGCTGATTGAAATTCAGCTCCGGAGATCACTTATGGATTACCTGACAAGTTGGTGTCGTTATTTCGGCTAATTGCGTGTCAAGTGGCTGTTTTAGTGCCGGCGGTACGCAAAGGAATTCAAGTGTCTTTGATTTGCATAGGGATGGGGGCATTGGATGTTTTAAAGATTTGCAAAGGATTCACAAGCAGTAAACTGTCGTAAATAAACACAATAAACTAAAACTGTCAGCTGCAAAGTTTCAACTTGGGATGATGATGGATGTGCAACTTTTAGAAACTGGCAAGGAAACTCGGTCACTTGAAGTCGTCAAAGACCAGTTGCTGACGGTGTGGTAACCCCTGTTTGAGGCTCATCCATGTTCATGGCGTTGACGTAGTCTTAAAAGGAGATTTGCTGGGACTTGAACCTTCATTGGAAATTCTTGGCACAGCTAAGCTAGTATGTTGAACTGAACTAAAGGTTTGGTAGAACGGGTTGAGGTGGTCGTTCGGAGAAGGGAATGAACGAATCCATCTCTCTTCTTAAAACGATTGACAAATCTGTTTAAGACAAATTAAGATGCACCAAGGGACGTGGAATCTTGTAGAAAGGCAATTGAGACGAACTGGACATAAAAATATTTTGAAGGATTTTACTGCGGTCTGAAATTTTACAACGTTTTACGGTCTCAAGCCCTTTGGGTTAACAATGGCTCGGCCACAATGAAAAATGTTATGATCCTTGTAATGTTCGTTATGACTGAGCGTATGGCGGGTTGAGGCTTTGAAGTTGGTCAAGTTTGGTTCTTTTAATGTTGTGGTTATTTCACTGGTTTGGTCCACACCCTGTCGATTGTCGTTCTGGAATACAAAGTAAACAAATTACGGAAATGGACTCGAGATTATTTGTTTGGTTGCCTTCATACTGCATGTGGTTTTTGTGACAATGGCCAGTTGGAGTTTTCATGGTTGATAGCCTAGCCCATGGCCTGTGAGTGAAATCAGTTCGAAATAGACAGGGTCGAGATACCTGCCGGGGCTGAGTCCCCGATTCTGAGGATTTAGCTGTTACAAGTTGAATTTTTCGCCAAATACCCGGTTCTCGACCATTCTCATGAGAATTACAGTAACAGGATGTGCGATAGTGTGTAATAACTGCGTATTACGAAACTCGGATTCTTTAGCTTTTGAGGAAAAATGTTAGCATTTTCTTTTTTCTCTGGTACACTTTTGCAATGGAAGGAAGGAACCGTTGTCGTTTTTCATTGTTTGATTCCTGACAGCAATAACGAGATGATGATTATGGGCTGGCTGCTGGCTCTCGCTGTGAACTGGTAGTAATAATCGTTAAGTGCTGAGGAAAAAGCTGCAGTCCGTGTGTGTTACCTGTTCAAGTTACAAAACGTTGCTGAAAGACTTTTTGGCTTGGCCGCTCATCTCTCCACAAGCATGATGATGACAATAGGCCAGCAATAACCGTGAAATAGAGGTGCACTTTTCTCCAAGTTTTACATGGCCATTATCCATTTCCAGAACGATCAGAGCTAACGTTATCCTTTTGTTGTGCAAATTTCAGCCATTACAAAGTCATATTAATATGGGAAAAATCACATGGTTCAAGTGATGAATGCCGAGAAAAATGAGCTTGTAAACTGTGAGGAAATGCGCATGAATTCCAAGAGGTTCTTTGTTCATTGTTTCGGAGCAGCTCACGCTTGTTTCACCTGTCTCGTTCGTGAGATTGATGAGCGAGCTGGAACTGCTGAAGCGGAGGCAGCAAGTGGCCATTGTTCGCTTGACCTGTGACACGTGGAAGGCATACTATTCAATTTCGTAACTTGTTCTCCAACAATTCTGCGCTAGCTGTTGCGAATTAGCTTTAAAAAAATGAATTTGAGGCCTCTTCATTTTGCTACACTGAGGTTTCCAATTTTAGCCCAGGCACGTGAATCCCAGGACGAGCCTTTTGAACTTTGAAAAGTGACAGGTTGTAAAGGTCTGGATGTGAAAGATTTGTGGAGAAGCTCCAATCCGAGAGTTCATTGGTTTTCTTTGAGTTGTGTGTAAATAATTTAAATCTGTGTGAGCTTAAATGTATTCAGTTTCACGTAATCTTGACTAGAGGACTCGGGATAGGCCATAAACCTGCTTAGATTGAGGAGTTATCAAAATGATAAGCATCTTTATTTGTTACAAGGAGTGAAGCACGCTAGTAAAATATCAAAGAAGAAATGCCCAGCATATACAATCGTAGATGTGGACTGAAGAACATCGGCAATTCTCCATGTTCGGGGGACTCTCATCTGATGCATCGGCTTGTTACTCAGAGGATTTTGATTGTATTCTTTTACATTCTTTTACAAGTTGAGATTGTGGACTGAATTGATGCAGAGGTTCAAGTTTCGAGAGCTTGAAGATTCTACAGCGATTCTTTTACGTTTCGATCCAGAGGGCACATTCAGTGCCGAAGATGAAATAAGAACCGGGGAAACGGAGGAATAAAAATCAAGTTCTACACGGAAGGATTGGATCATAAACATTTCTGTAAACATGTGAATAAATGAGATTCAGGAGCTGGCTCTTTAACAATGGTTTCCCTCTGGTTAGCTGCCTTGTAATTCATATGAGAGAAATCAAGGTTTGTTGATCAAGTATCGTGTATGCGATTCCCTGGAACAACAACACGGAATCTGACCAAAGGCAAATAACAAGGAGGGAGAAAACAAGTTGTACAAGTACAGGCAGGACAGGGATGTGCTCATGGGTTTGTGAACCTGTGTGTTAATTTATAGCGTATTGAATTCTGCGATTTTGTCACTTTTACAACTACAAAGTTTATTAAACCTCGCAATAAAAAGGTTCCGTTTTAAGGTACCTTGAGTCTGAGTCGTTCGGCACTCGGTTGTTGCAGAACCCGTGACTGCATCTTGAATACTTTCAGGCCTGAAAGATGAACTCGCAGGTGTTGTAAAGCCCAAAGAGATTTTTTAAGTAGATGCGGAGGAATGGAGAAGAAATCCGAATCGTGACTCCTGGGTGTGCTCTTACTGAAAATGGCGGAAGGTGGTTTTGGTTTCCGAACTTTTTTAATCTTGCAAAGAAAAAGAAGCAGGAGCATATGAAATGAAATCGGAGGAGGGATTTGTAATACAAGCTTGGTGCAGCCTTGTGGATGGAAGACGATATTGAGTTAGAGGTAATCACGAATGTGGATGTATTGGAAGAAAGTGCGTGATTTTTTATTGAATTTTTTCTTCTTGTTATTAATCTTAAACGGTCACGGTTGCACATCGATACTGCATTATAAAAGCTTGTGCTGGAAGAATACGAAGAGAATGCGCGGATGGGGAGTAGTCATGAACTTGGACTTGTCTGCTGTTTAACGTGATGATATGAGAAGTTGTTGTTCTTTGCTGGCCCTGCTTATGCTTTGTGTACGGGTTCTTGGCTTGGTGTATAGTCACTAGTTGTTGGAGAAAGAGAGGGAGGACATAACGTTGAAGACATGACAGATATGAAGCGAGGAACTGACTGCAGGTGTTCAATTGTATCACCTTAAGGCAGATGATCAACTCCAGGGGGTATTTACCCCCCACTCGATTTTCCGTGTTGTAGGTCCTTACTTACAGCTTGGTTGGAATTTTTCATTACATCATCTCTCTCCGGCCACGAAGTGTGGAACTTGCCCAGCTTATATGCTTTAACAGCCTCTTTAACCGTATCATTCTGATTCTGATAAAGAATAGAGAGGCGGGTGGAGGAGGGACGCAACGTACGAAAATAACAACAGGAGCAGGGAGGAAAAGTCAAAAAGGAGTTGTTCCGTCCATGTAGACGAAGATGATATTGTGCAATTCACTTTGAGGCTTGTCAGTTTTGGAGAATTTGTTTTCACCCCGTTTCCCACCAAACGGCCGGAATGGGAGTAAGAAGGCTGGTGCATTGGGATGTGACTGAAGAGATAATGCCCGTGGGCTGGAGGAAGGCCGGGGTGAAGTTCTTGAAACACGCAAAGAATTGTGGATTCAAAAGTTGAAATTGAAGCTTCATGAGCTCTTTATTCCGGCTCGGATTCGCTCCACCTACTCCATGTTATTTGTTTCGGGAAGGAGGCGCAGGAGGACCACCGGATCTCGGAATGAGAAAGACCTGTTTTGCGGTGGTGATGGCACATTCCTTCATGATTTGCTTGTTTGCTGTTGTCGTGCAGGGTGAGCGTATGTAGGTGGCGGTGGTGCTGATACTGTGGAGCCATCGGCATAAACTGTGGGTATTGTTTTTGGATAGGAACCGAATTATTGAACCTAACGTTGATATCGTTAGGTTTTTTGGGTGCAGAATGGATCATTAGTCGCAATGTGATTTTAATGTACGCAGGTCAGTTGCTAAGAGTTGGGGACATGGAGGCATATCGGCTCGACAGTTGTAGATGTATTGCAGATTATGCAAGTATTGAACGTCATACTTGTTGGAATTAGAACGGAATGCATTACGTTTTGCTTTGGTTTTGGAGAAGTCGAATACATGTTAAGAAAATAGATTTGAAGTTTACGGGTTCTCAGGCTGGATGAGAAAAGTTAGACTGAAGCAGGGGAAGATGAAGCATACTCAAGTGGTTGGAATTCCAAACAGGCTCTTGGGGTTTATTTCACAGCTTGTTTTCCGAGGTGTAGTTTCCCGCTGGGGCTGGAAGTAATATACTAGTGGGCTGTGGAAAAGTGTCTCATATTTCCGAGTTTGAATGAAATTTCCTCCTGGGTTGTCAATCGCAAATCATTACGGAATAATAGTATTTGCGTCAGCCTATATTACGTAAACAATTACCCGTCATAAATAAATGGAAAACAAAATCTGGTGGATGGGCGAACTGTCTTTGGGTTTCTTCTTGTGGAGTTCAGAGATACGCACTGAAAGTGCAACCAAGGGAAGAAGTAGGTTTAATGTACATTAGAAACTGGTGCGGAATTTGAATTGTAACCAGCTTGAAGTAGAAACAGTGGTAGGAATCAGGAGATCCTTGACTATTTTAAGTCCTGCTCAAATCTCTCAAGATCAGGATCTCTCTTTTGCCTACTACGGATTCTTACACCGGTTGAAATGGGATGCAAAAGATTCCACTGCGGTTGTAGCCAGCACCGGTTCCTGCTCCACGTCCCTCCCATTCTTATTTCCAATTTTCAAATCCCAATCATAATCATCTGTTGCCAGAGTTTCCTTATGCATCAATGTCTTGTTTTGTTTCTTACGAGCTGAAATTAACTGAGAGAATTGTAGGCTTGCTTCCAGCCAGCGAACCCTGGGACGGAGGGGTTGTATTCTTACTTTGTCAGAGACTCCCTGCCTCCATCTTATTTATGGATTTGTAGCACATGTAATTATGTAAGGCAGGTTGAAGGGCCGAATTCGCTCCTTGTCTTACCACGTTTTTTTCAACCCCCTCCCAAAAAATAAAATTAGCTAATAAGGGGAGTTATTCTTGTGTGCCAGAGGTTCATTAGCTCGGTTGTCTGGTTCCTGTTTGTAGTGGAACACTTTCAGACTTCTTTCAAGTTTTAACTCGGTATTGAAAATGAGACGCTGTTGTAAGCATTCGGATCCCTTGCCATGATACGATACACAAATGGCGGCTATAGCTGGGATGATAGGTTACTGTGGTCCCTGTCAGTTGTCAGGCTTGGCTGTCTTTGAAACTTTGCCTTGTTTCTACCTTGTGCTCAAATCACTTGTGATTTCTGTCTTAAAAATACTCCCCAGCTTCCAACCCCATTTGCGGTTTCTTAGTGCAGGTCAAAGTGCAACCTGTGAGATCAGGAGGTCAGACCAATGTTGCCACGAGGCATTGAACGCGGCCTGGTGATCGTATCAAGTTTACGTAAATTGAAGAAAGTTACGCAAGCGTTCAGTAAAGTACATGAGTTAGTAGTCTGTGCGTCAAAGACACAGGGTTAGCTCTTCTGGTCATTAGCAATCTTCAAGACAAGACCTGCATTCAGATGCATGTATCGATAGCAAAATTAAGATTGCACGGGCTCCGAGGCGGCTCCAACCGCTCAGCCTGCCGCGCCAACGTGTCTCCGGCTGTCATCCGATGAAGTATGTAAACTTAATTAGCGTCTCAAGTCTGCAAATTAGCCGTTGCCTCTGGAGTCACGGAAATCTGGCTGGGTGGCGGTTTGGGCGCGTTCTCTCTCGTAGATGTAATCAAGTCGACTGCGTATTGATTTTTAGATTTTTGTATGTCTGAACTAATTAGAAAGTGCTGGAATGATTGGGAAAATTCCAAGTTGGAAGCGAACGGAATTAGGTGACCTGCCACATCTGATTAGCGCTGGAACTTGACATGGGAAAATGAGAGCAGACAATAATGTAAGATCAAAGCTGCCGGAGGATGGAAACTGTAATTTTACAAGATTCCTCCTGTCTCTGTTAATAAAGCTGGGGGTTTTAGATGTTTACCTCCGACAGTTGCCGATAAATAGGCTTCGCTTCGGTTCTTCGAAGTACTACTTTTAGAGTACTTATGTAGGCGGTTATGGTTGTCGAGATTGACTACGTTGAACCGTCTGGCTTGAGAAAGGTGAATGAAGGAAGATGAATCGTGGTTTCGGTGTATTAGGATCACCAAGAATTTTCGTTGAGATAAGCTCGAAACCGAATCGCTCACGTTCTCTGTAACTGTTCTTTGGGGATGTTTTTCGGAGGCGGTTATCGGAATCAGCGATGTGTGATTTCATGTTTGGG
This sequence comes from Sminthurides bifidus, assembly GCA_009872375.1. Taxonomy (NCBI): domain Eukaryota; kingdom Metazoa; phylum Arthropoda; class Collembola; order Symphypleona; family Sminthurididae; genus Sminthurides; species Sminthurides bifidus. The sequence goes on from VRMD01001106.1 coordinate 14,160, forward strand.
AGAGACGTTTGCATCAGATCATGTTTTCATGATCAGTATTGGATTGTACAGCCCTTATGAAAAAACTGAAAGGCTGCTCACAGGCTTAATTAAAACATTGCTTCGAATTTGTGTCGTAGGTTTGACATAATTGGTCAAAGTAAGTTAATTTATTATGCTACGAGACGGTATTGCTCTCACGGTCGCGGTGAATGTTGTGGGACTTGTGAAGGTAGGGTTAATTTCATTTGTTATTAGGGAGAGTGCAATGTAATGCAATGCGGCTTGATAAGATTAGTTGCGGCCAGACTGTGAGAGAGAATCAAAAGTTGATTGTCAATTTAGCTCATAAACTGTCTGAATTTTGATGCTTGCTTAATCAACATTTTCCGGTGAGGTTTGCGTGGATCGAGATGTGCCTCAAGGATGCTTGATTCCACGTGGCTGTTGTGTAAGTCTATACCCTTCCTGAGTTGTTTCTTCACTTCAAACAGATTGTTTACAAAAAGTTAAATTTTTGAGTTAAAGATGCACATTCTTTCTTGTTCAGGTGGAGCATGGGATGGAGAAAAATAGTCTGGAACGTGTGTTTTTGATAGCTTGGCACAAATGAGATTGTGATGTCTAGTAGCTGGAAATGAAGACATGGGCTGCCATATCCAGAAGGAACAAGGCCGTCAGTCGGATGAGAAAAAACCACTGATGAATGTACACATCTTTCACGGATGCAAAAAGCGACGAGAGAAAGTGAAAATGCACCCGTCGTGATCAAACACTGCAGTGCCTGCTGTACAAAAACAGTCGCAGTCAACGTATAATCTCGGCTACAAAGCCACAGAATGTGTCGGAAAAGTAGATGAGCAACTGATATTAGACTGCGGTGCTGTAAATATGATTCCTGTGCAGTGCAGATGATGGGATTTAGATTAGGGATGAATGGTTGCAGGGTTGCATCAGGAGATTAAATCCAGAAGCGGAGAGAAAAGTTGTCATATAAATCTGTCATAAGCTCAGGATGAACGGTTATTAAAGAGCACGATTTAATTCCAGCCAGCGCTGCTACGCTCTTGTAACATGCTGGTCCAGCGTCATTGCAGATTTCAGAGGTTTTGACAGAGATTGCAGGCATCCATGGTCCGTGTACTGCGTACAAGCTATGGCTTTATCCATCTTTTGGTATTGACACTGTGGACTTGATCATGTTTTTGTGAATATGCTGGTGGACATGTTATTAGGAAAACACTGGACACGTGACTCTGTTAATTCAACTTCTGATAGCTTTCGTTTCTAGTATGAATGGAGTCCATGTAGTGTAGGATTTTGGCGTGGTATAATTTGACATGTGGAGGAGTTTAAATTCACCCAAATTGAGTTTTACAAGGGACGGACATTTTAAATATTGGAATCGGATGAGGAATGAATTCAATGGATTTTAGATTGTGAATGGAATGAATCGCCGGAATCGTGGATGGATTCGGCACGGATTGCAGAGCAGAGGGTGCTTTCAGCTGATATATTGTGCTTTTTTCCTGACTTCTTTCACTGGAAGTTATTACGAAATATGAAAAAAATGAGAGGCTTTGTGAAAACTGTGAATGGTGTGAAATTGAGAGCGTGATGACTTCATCGGTCTCTTTGAAAGCGGTAAATTATAGGCTTGAGATATTGCGTTCGAAAGTAAATTGTATCATTTCGCTCCATTTGTACTGAACTGGAGTATCAGGAGTCCGTGCTGCTGATAAAGGAAGCGATGTCATGATTTCGTTCTGGTGGTGGATCACCACGGTGAATAGCACGTGTTTAAAAGAAGTACCTAGGAGAATTTTTCCAGATGGTGTGCTGAATCTTCATTGTTATGCACTTTACTCAAGCCATTATTGCGTTTTCCAATCATGAGTCGCAAAGTTCGCTGTATCGTATAGCAAATTTTTGATAGGCAAATGCCGATCTAGCGGCTCTTAAATGACTTAGCTGCGCAATGAAGTTTTTCGGAAGCTATCAATACTTGTTGATTGTCGTTGCGGTTTTGCATTTGTACTTTCAGCAAATATTCGATGCTAGATAATATGAGGAACTAACCTTTTCTAATGTAAGCTTAGTGCAAAAATACGAAACGAGATTCGGATTATAGTTTTTGAAACTTGGATTTAGCGGTGAAGAAACCTGGAGATTTTCAGTTCAAAAGGAAAACATCCAGGGATTGGGATGCATGCGCCAAACCCTGAAAACCGGCTCGTAAATTTCCTCTAGTGCTTATCATCATTTGTTGGGCTGATTTGAAGATGGTTTTGTGATTCATTGAAACACGTTTGATTTGTAGTTCCACATGTGTTTTTGTGGTGGAGAGATGGATTGATTCTCCAGTCTGACGAGATGATGAAGCTGGTTGAACCCCATCTGATGTTAGAGGAAGAAGCACGCAATGCATGTCTCTTGAGACGATTTACTTTGCTTGCTGTGGGAAATCAGTGTGTCGAACTTAACTTCTTACCTGCTTGAGCCCTGGAACAGCTAGGAAGGCTTGAGACTATGAAAATAAGAAGGATAGCTAACAAGATGATGACGTGAGGCTGTTATGTAGTTTGACTGCAAACGAAAAGGACGAGGGCAGACACCAGACCCGAAGTGTGGCTTGGACTTGGGCATAGGAGGAAAGTATGGAGAGAAGGACGTGAACGACGAGGATTATGAATTTGGAAAAGATTGATGAGGAATGAATTGAGGGAAATGAGGGATAGGTAAACGTCGTTGTGCACAGTTTGTTCTTGGTGTTTCAACACACGAACCCGGTGTAAAAAACACGGCGGAGATTTATTCCACACATTCACCTATTTCCTTTAGCAGTAATGGCTCGTTCCTTAACCTTGCCTGCCTTTCTTTTGAATGTGCTTACATATTGTAGACACTAGACCAGTCCTTACACTAGGCTGGTTGGTTCAGCCCTTTCGTTTCCTTATTCTTGTAATGCCGAAAGTTGAGGGCAAAGGCTTCATAGCTCATGAAGTCAGCGTCAGTAGTCTGCTCTGTGTTGTAACGTCTGGTCTGTTTGTTGAGGGCACGGAAAGTGTTGTGGTGCCGTGTTGTTTTGAGAGTAAAAGAGTTTTTTCACCGTGGATCGATTACTCATTAGAGATGGGATAGTTTCTAACGAGATGGTATGCTAAGTACGTCTCCTTACGATGACTTAATGAGGGTTGAAAAATCAGGCAGATGATGCCTGAACAAGTAACAAGGTGGGCTGGAGCCTTTCTCCTGGGGCACATTTCAGCCACGACCAAACCTATTATTATTATTATCCTCTCCATGTACCTGAAATGAATATGAATATCTGTTAATTCGAGTAAACATATAGTAAATTATCGACTCCGAGTCAGGACTTGGGGTTCACGCAGGAACTTCACCCGGTAAATTACCAAGAGCTAAGGTGAGCTTTGAGCTCGAGGACTTTGGTCTGGTATGAAGGCTTGTTTATTTAGTTCGCATACTGTCGTTCTTACGGTTGCGGTGCTTGACTTTCTTCTTCTTGAAGTCTTCAACAAGGATAAATCGGATAGGTATGGACGTTGTCAACCAGTGAGCAAAATCCGGCATTGATCTTTAGCTAAAAAGGCAAGTAGGCTTCTAGTGCCCCTGTGTAGATTTGGAGCAAATGAAATTGGGAGCATGGCGGCTGTAAGATTCGGGGGACAGAGCCAGAAGAGCAATACCGTTCTGACAGGAACAAGACAGAAAGATGACAAGGAGAATCTGGAGATTTGTACCGCTGACAAAGAAAAGGATGTTTCAAAACCGATCACTTGAGACTTGAGAGTTTTGAGACAGTTTGTGACAATAATTAGGAGCACAGAAGGATGAGGACACAATGGGCGGTGAACCAATTGACAAATATCTGTTTGTACTGTCATAATTACTATGGTTTGTCACAAGGAGCCGCTGAGCGGATGACAGCGTGACACATCTTTTAGGGAAACTTTTCTACTGGAAGTAGCCTTGTCTACGTCCACAGCTACTAATTTGACAGGAAATGATGACAATTATGAAGCTTTTTAACAATTTTTTCTCATTGTGCAGGATTGTTTCTTTGCATTCATCCAGTACTAGTCGTCGGTTTAAGGATGTTTGCCATGTGGTTTGATCTCGGGTTTTTCTCTGAAGATAAAAATTTCCGTGGAATGCTTTTCAGGAAGTTGGGAATCCTATTTTAGTTTTTCTTGAAATGAGAGTACTCGTCTCTAGCATGTCTTTCACTTGGGCAGTGTCGTCTACCGTTTTATCCCTTCCTGTTTCATCATCGAATCCGATTGGCTGGGTCTTAATGAATAGATTCGGGGAATGCATTGAATAGTTTTTTGTACTCGAGTTTTCGCATCCGTCGTACCGCCTCACAGCCCTCTTGAGCTCAGATCTGCTTTTTGTCAATTCGCCTATTAGTACATTAATAATTGGGACCGTTCATCCCACCGGCTTTGGGCTACCTCTTGTATTACCCTTTGACAATCTGGTTTTTACAAATGGCGGATTTTGTCAACCCCGTGCCTTGGTTACCTCATTGTGTAAAAAACTGGAGCGGAGCGTGGTATTTTCTTTGTGATTATACAAATCTGTTTTTTCCTACCGTGCTCTTCTTTCATGGAGATTCTAAATCAGCCGGTGCAGCCATTGTTCGCGTTGCGCGGAGATGACAGGGATCAAAAGATTATTCCTTATTGAAATGGCCTTGTTTGTCGCAACGAGAGCAGAGTAGGAGCCCTGTCACTCATTTTCCGTTTGATCCGCATCCGCATCCGTGTGTCATCCCTGATCTCTGTCCTCGTACGAGATTTGCTCGGCGCTTGTGCGTACTCTTCCTCCTCTGGCTTTTAAGCTGCCGTAATCGATGTACACTTT
>VRMD01001107.1:0-19024 GCA_009872375.1 Sminthurides bifidus
ATGAAATCAGCACAGATAATTGGCAAACCTGAAAAAAGGGGAGCGGGCCGCTAAAATTGACTTGTGGGCCGGAAACTGCTCATCCCCAATAACTAGGTAAACATCAGAATACTTTCCAGTCACTAGGAGGTCACGTAGATCATTCTGCAAATATCACGAATATTTTAATACCTGCGCTTTGACCTTTCAATCCTATAAAGTCTCTATTTTTAAAGTCTCCAAATAATTTGGTACCTGTAAACGATCTGGCAGTTGCTGTTCCAACAAGAGTCCGATGGATGAAGAGCTGGCGGAATTAATGCTCTCCTCTGTGTACAAGTACCTAATTAAACTACTGAAAGTAGGAATGTCGACATTCAAATCCACATTGACGTTACTTGAGCCTTGAGACCGAGAAATTAGGTTCCTAAAGTATTTTGATCGCTGCATAAGAATTGATCGATGGGCAGGAAATATTGCCGGTGGAAGAATCAAGTTAATGTCAGAGTTATATTTGAAATCCAGTAAGTCTGCTAGATCTGACTTAACATTCGGTGGGGTTTGACGAGCTGACTCTGACTGCACGAACAATTCCTTCTCCATGGCAAGCACTTCATAATCTTGCACTATAAAAACGACAATAATAAATATTTACTGCGATTTTGTTACGCGTCGATTCACAAGTACAGAATAGTTTTATAGACCAAACCCACTTACCCAAAGACAAAATTTCCGAAAAACTCCATCCTTGTAATAAATCTCGGAGCGGTTTTCCAGGGTCAAATGACTTAGAGTTTCGTCGTCTCCACCAACGTTTCTTTCGTTCTCTGAAATCAAAAAGACTAAAACTGAAGCAGCGTGTCCATTCTGCAGCAACTACTTCATTTCATATCTTGAAAATCAGTAATTGCACTTATCTGTTTCAAAATCATAGCGACTTACCGTTGCTGATGGTTGTCGGAATCAGAGTCCTTCGACGGCAAATCACTCAAGTTTGCCCCCATGACTGGAGTCTTATCTCTGTGGTAGAGTCTTCGGCAAACGTAATTGAAGGAACGCGAAGCCTCCTTGGTTCTTTGTTTTAATAAATTGTCTTCGCACTCATATTCACTTTCTATAGTTCGCTTATACTTGCGCACACGAATTGATACAAGAACCTGACTGCGTGATGCCAAAATCAACAAGTAACCACAACCAGTATAAAATTTTGAAATCTTCAAAGCTCCGAAACTATCTGTGATGCAAGGAAACGGTAAATATAAAATATATCACCTTTACAAACAATACTAAAAAGATTTTGGAAACTAACACAGACTTTCGCTCAGTGACTTTGACTTGAGATGAGATACAACGTAATTCAATGAAAAAAACAATGAACAGTGGCAAAAAACTCTTGGAGCATTACAAAACAATTGTGCAAAAAAAAATTTAACGAATGTAACGCGTAAGATAGGAATCCTGTTACAAATGATTGTCAGTACTGTATTTAGTTAAAGTAAATAGACTTTCAGTCGAAATTTCGAGTAACTTAGACGCTAAATAGATGCGTGAATTCCACACTGAGAGATTGTTGCCGTCTTTCACATAAAACTGCTTGACCCCATGTCAAGGAACGGTGTTGCAGTTGTCTCAACTTTGATGCAGATAATACAAAACCTTCATCGCGTTTTCACAAGGTCTAGCCACTTTCCTAGCAATAAATTGCCATTATTTTGCTCTAAACACAGTACAGTGTCAGCATAATTAGCTCCAGTAACAGCAGAGGAAATGGACCAGCATAAAAAGCTCGCTATTTACGACAACCATGTAGAAATGTCACTCTAAAAAATTCCTGGGTGGTATCCATGGTCACAGAACGAAGCGGTGATAAAATGTTTGTGGAATAACGAAGAAATGTTATTTGTTTGATATTGTTTTTTATCCTGTAACGAGTAGAGACGTTGACGCAAGAACGCACTACTCCTGATGCAGTCAATGTTACAACAATTAACATAACAATGGCAGGTTTTCCATGAAGCGCTCGCTGACGTTCTGGTGGGTCACATCTTCTCAGCTGGGCTTTTCACCAGTCACTCAGAAAAGGCTAATTAATTGCCTGAATCACTGCACTTGCATAGAAATGGGGAAATGAATTAAGAATGTGGAATACAGAGGTTTTCCGTTTGCATTCATTAGCGATTGGAATCACGAACGAGATTCGAAAGAGTAGGCCATATAGACGGATTCACGGATTTCGAGTAGCACAGCTGCATCTTGATGACTGGAATATAGTTGGATAAAATTGATGATTTTCAACTGGGCTTAATGATTGAAGAAATGCTGGCAACAAATTACAGACGCAGAGTGCAGGTTCTGCCAGTTAACTGTGAGGCTGCGAGCTTGGTTTGGTGAGCGGAACGTGTAATTAATTGGTTGAAGTTGAAGAGATGTGCACGGAATAGATTAAGAATATTTAGCGGAAATAAGTTAAAGTTGCATACGATTCCTTGTTTGTTGGCAGAACTTTTGAGTTAATGCACACACTTGCATACACTACAGCTTGGATCCTGTGGAAAAGGAGCGATATCAGGGTATTGCTAATTTTCCTTGCATGAGCAGAATCACATACTTAACTCCACACTGACACAAGCCAACGGAAGGAGATTTTATGCGAGTTAAAAAGTCTTTAAAGGATTTTACCTATGGCAAAATAGAGAATAAATTGAATGAATTGCACTGGGTACTGGGAGAGCATTTGTCCCTGCTGGCTTTTCTTCAATCCTGCGTGTTCTCTAAATGTGTGTGCCTGAATGCGTGACAGGGAGTTTCGTATGAGGCTGTTGTTATTGTTGTGGGAGCTGGTAAGACGTGAAGCGAGTACAGGTTTTCGTCTCTACTTCCATACAATGCCCTATCATGCGGCGTCTTGTGCAGGTATTGCGAGTTACTTACAATTTCTTCGAGGAGGAGAAGAGCACATCTCTTCCAACCTCATTTCATTTCTCTGCCCATGTATGCGTACGATAAGGCAGGCATTGCTGCGAGCTGCTCTCTCCACAAGTTTTGTTACATTTGGGATAAAAGACGAAGACATGGGAGACTCGTGGAAGAAACTCATGAGAGCAATACAGAGCCACAAGGAATATAGTATGAGCAAGGAACAAGCGGTCGTCGCCCGTCTGTCCATCTCTCGTTTGTCCCGTATTTGGTAGGAATTAAAGAGATGGTAGGCAGTGCCGTATAGCGTGGCTACTGTAGTTTCTTCTTCATCGCTTTGTGTACATATGCGGTGACAGAATGGCAAGAAGGAAGTGGGCCCGGAGGAGAGCGAGAAATCCCCGTCAGATGATGATGACGACGATCGGGACAAATGCACCATGTACAGATTTTTATGTAGATAAAGACACTACTACTACGTGCCCCTAAAGTGACTGCGGAAACAAAGTCCCGAAACTTGGCTCACTTTCCCTTCATTCTCTTGCTTTTCTCCAGTGTATATGTGCTTGTGTGCTGAGCTTGGACGTGAAAACTCCAGGAGAAATCCGTCCACTCCTTACACCCTTTGATCAACTGGAGCGAGCTAAACCCCAGTCGGCTTTCACCAGCATCGCAAGCCACGGAAACCGTGGACCTAGGCTCGGAACATAACTGCTGATCGTTTCTCCAGAACGTGACGCAATGCTTTATACTGCAAGTTCCTGCCCTATTTCCTCCACTTCCTAGGTCTGGCAGCCCATAAGCGATAGAATCCACAGAGATACGATATGATGCGATACCCACCCCTAGGAACAGATATAAGTAAGGGTGACAGTGTAATCGTAGCAGGAGTAGCTGAGATGATACAGAGTGAAAGACTTGGTCGGCAGGCTGGTATTACAAGGGCAGAGTGCAAAATCCAAGAGCATATGCTATGAACTGGGAAGTAGGCATGTACAGCAGGGAATTCTGCGAAGGCTCCATGCATGTGACTGAAAGGGAAACTTGTCCAGGGGATGCTGTTCTGTGTATCCTCGCGACTCCTGCACTCCGACTTGGCGAAACAAGGCGGCATCCACTATGGGTCATGTGTTTTGGCACAACAAGTTCTCTGCTCTCACGAGCTCCAGGCATTCGTTTCACTAGCTCCTACTTTTCAGCTTTTTCTCTGCCACACTCCTTCTATCAACACGTCTAGAATTTTCTCCAACTTGCTCATCTGTACGGTAAAATGCAGAGGAATGAGCACGACAACAAATGTTAGGCAGTTTTGCCGTGACGAAGTCTCGATATAGAAGATCGGCTCCTTTGGCACGTAAACAGAGGCCCTAACCGCTGTATGCAGACATACTGTAAAGTGTAAAAATATTAGATTATGCATTTCTCCAGTCCTTTTAATGCGCCGCAACGATAGAGACTTGAGAATGAAGAGTACCGGGAGAAAAGTGTCGAAGAGCTGCGCGCCCTCTAGGATAGAATATGCCGTACTTGTAAAACATCCTTAAGGAGAACTACAACAAAAATCCCTTGGAGAGACTTGTAGCAGTTAGAGCAACTTTAGAACTTTCAACTTATAATTTTAAATGGGTTTCCAAAATATGACAGCTAAAGATGGATAATTTGAACCATAAGGCATGCAAAAGTCACGAAGTTGGATGTAATAAGTACCCCTGTTAATGTTACTGGACGAATTATTATTAGTGGTGTTTAATCTGTACATGCGTGTTTCTCTGAGGGCGAGTGGCAGGATAGCTCGCACCTGCCGAGCCTGTTGAACGCTTATTGATGAGAGAGACGGGTGTTTTTTCAGTAATCTGTTCCATGTGAGGAGAGCATGAAAGCCTGAAAAATGTTTTGCTCTGAAGAACAAATACAGACCTTCCGTGAAAAGCTCACTTCAGAGGGAGAGAACATGTGTGTAGCTGATTGCGGGAAGGTATAAATATGCAAAGTGTTAATGTACGTTACCGTACCTTGAGCAACGGGATGAGGATTCGAGATTGGAGCTGTAGAAAGTGTAGCAGGAATCGGCTATGATATGGAAAGACTGGAATAATGTTATTACCCTCAAATGGGAGTGGAGATGGTACTACGTTCCTCAATGTTTTTGTAGTAAAGAGCTCTAGGAAGTCTGGATAGGCGCAAGCGTAAAGAACTCCACTGTGTGAAAAGTTTTTCCCTCTATCTTTTACTATCTATGCACACGGTGTGTGTGCTGTACTGTTCATGAGAATCTGTTTCTAGCATATACCTTGTTATGAGTCTTCTTGGAGGATAAAAAATGATTTAAGGTAGAGAAAAAGAAGACGACTTCGTATCTATCTCTTCTCTTTCACCCAGTTGCTCTATCCATCTCTGGTTCTCTCTATCCTCTCATCTATCGCTTCTCTGCTCAGTATCTATCTTTGTCTGTCTCTTCTCTTCATATCTTTCTTCCTTCTTATAGCCAATGTGCTCAGCTCGATCACCTTTCTCTCAGAATTGGCTAACGAGCCTGAGTGAGTATTACGTGGTTGTCGGTGTGAGCGAGTGCGTGTATCTTGGCCCTGGTGCCGAACTGTTTCAGACGATCGCTCGTCACACTTTGGAAATGAGTCAGTTGTAATCTTAACCAAGAGAAACCGATTGCTGCAGCGTACTGCTTCTGTGATTGTAGTGTTTTCTGGAGAAATGGTGCTTGAATTTCCTATAAGCGATTAACTTGTAGCCATAATCATTCAATCATTGTGAATCTTAGCATGGAAAGTAACGGCAGTATTACGGGCTAGTTGCTTCAGTTGCGGTGAACCACTTATTCACTAACTGACTGGCTAAATTAACTTTCCTGGTTGGATCGACGCTGCAGAATTGCACCGTTCTCCCTCCTTCCCTGGAGTCCGACTGGAGGGGAAAAAAGCTCCGATAATCATTGACAGGTGCGCCGATAGGTCACGTACCATGGGACAATCCAGTTGCGCTTTAGCTGGAACCACAGTTTATGTAGTGTTAACCTGTTAGTGAGCCGAGCTTGTTCTTTTTGTTGCTCGTAGTTCACAATGCAATGTAATTGCAGTGATAGCTCTTAAAACAGGTGGCTTTTTACACATGGGCAGCTGCAGTTAGTTATTGTCGAGCTTTCACAAGATAAGTATGGAAGAGGAAGAACGAGGTGAGACTCAATAACGGGAAAACCTGGAGATTTCAGAGGTTGGTCCTAAAATTCCCTCGTGTTAACTCAAACAACCTAATTGTGAAAGGCAAGTGTGGAGGCCAACTCGTTGACGTCGTCAGTGCAAACAAAAATGAGAAGTTAACTTTTATCAACCTTGCTGTGAGTGAATCAGCTTTTGGTGAACGTCATATGAACAGAACATGAACGAAAAGATTCATGTCCTAATCAATAATTCATGACTTGTGATGATGCGAAATTGAGCGACTGCGAGTCAACTTTCCAAGTTTCCATGGGGGCGAAGTCAAGTAGTGTTTCAAGACCTAGGACTTTTTCCACGTCTGACAATCCTGCTGAAGGTAAGTGAAGCGTAATGCGAAATATTTTTTATAAGGGTGTTATGGGTTGACCATCTCTATCACGCATTCAACCTGTTTGTCACCATCTCTATTTACTAGTCCTATTACGTTTTAGGTATGCTGGCGTGGTTTAATAATTTCCCTGCAAGTTGAACAGTATGCTCTTGCAGGATGTGCTTGTCGGAAACTTCCTGCAGTGGTTACAAAAGAACAACACATTAATTATATTTGTTGAATGACAAATGAGTGATGATGACAGCATCTCCGGCAAGAAAATAGTTCCAACTGACAATTATTACATCGCAGTTTTGCAGTCTGTTTCTGCAACGCTTCCATGCACCGAATCTTTAAGGCGGGCTGGTACTACGTGGTTCATTAGCGTAATTACTCTAGATTTTTACTAACTTCAGTATTAATTTCGCTACTCCAGTCGAGCCCAAATAACAGTTTATTTTCCACATCGTTGGATGCGATGATTACGAATACTTGAAGCACATACAGTAATTCCTTCATGACAAAATTTCGCTAAAGTTAACTCGCAAGAAAGAGTACATAAGATATGGATTAGACATGGTGTTATGTAAAAAATTGAATTCAAAATTAGACTGTCCGAGTGGTGATATGAGATATGGGCATGGTAATCGCGATAAGGACGGTATCTGGTTGAAGATTTACTGGTACTTGCCATCTGTTCTCTGTTGAACTCTCACACGTGATATTTTCGTGCATTGGGTTAGCTCAGGTTTCAGCTTTCTTCTTATTATTGCATAATTATATGTCGCAATCTCAAATCTTCAGCTTAGAAATGATGAAGGCGACTTTAAGCTTACAGAGGTTGTAATCATTTTTTTCCAGAAATAGAAACAGCTGGAAGTTCAGGATTCTTGATAAGCTAATAACTTCTATTTCTATATACCCTTAGCGTCGTTAGAAGCCGTGAGTTTGCTGTTTCCGTAGATGAGATACGGCGTATCATATTCACTAAATAGTGAAGTACTTTGTAAGGCTTTTAGAACATCTCAAGGTTGCATTAAGTTAGATGACTAAGTTTTTTTAGCTCTTCAAGCAAAGGCAGTAATTGAAGTTGAAAAAATTGAAATTTTCCTTGTTCTTCCTCAAACTCTGTTGTTGCCGTTTACTCACCAGGGTAGTGGTACATGGTAGACATAATTCTCTTCCTAAAATAATGTTCTGCAAACAAAGTAAGATAAGTTAGCAGCATTTGAAATCATTGGCAATGGAAATGGTGCAAGGTGCAAAGGAGAGCATTTGCAAAGCTTGCCGCAGATGGCGTGAACGCTCAAGAAGACGCATGCTATTTGAGCTGTAACGTTTGCAAATTCTAAGTTGAATGAGAGGAAGTAAGGAATTAGTAAGGCATTGCATTTGATCGCTACAGGTGCAGGAACATTTACAATATCTGTGATTAGTAGCATGAGCTACAGGGGAATTGCTCCTGACTTTAATCACATCGTACACGTTCTAAACACGGTGCAGTATAAAATTACCATTTGCGGTGTTTTTGTTCCAGGTCAGACAAATGTGGTGCGGACGAGGTCGTACTCTAATGCAGCCAGCAGCAGTTTGGGAGGGTCAAGGTCAACGCTTACTTTCTGGCCGATTTCAGGTACGAAATTGTGACATGACTAACTTTGTGATCTAGAATTAAATCTCATTAGTTCTTGGGAGAATGGGAAAAATTGTGAAAGCAACCTTTTCGTTAGCTGAGCCAGTAGGATCGAATTCGGGAACATCGTTTACTTTGATATTGGTCAGTGTTGATGTTCCATAAGTTGACAGTACTACTAAACTATGTAGCTCGAAGCAGTTGTAGGTAGTCATGCCCATGCAATTTGGCAAATTGGGTTTGGTAAGACTAGATCGGGATTTATAGGAACCTTTGTGCCTACTGGTTGAGACAACCGGGTACATGCATGCACCTTTTCGACGAACTAAGCGGCATATGGATGATTAAATTGATGAATAAATAAAATAGTTTATCGATTTGTCGAGCTGAAAAGGCGAATTTATTGTGCAATTCCTCTCCGTATTGGGTATAGATATATAGATGAGTGAAAGCCAAGGCCGGGAACTTATACCTTTTTATTAACGAATAGACGTGCATTTCGGTCTGGCGAGAAAGATAGCGAAGGAATGTGTACGGAACGGAATCAGAATAGTGCCTGGCCCTCTTCGGTGGGCAGAAGGAGGGGACTACCCGTCTTCTTTAGTAAACTACACCGTTGACTGTCTTCGTCCTCATGACCGTTCAGGTAAATGATGGCGGGTGGCTGCGGTTCTAAACCGAGTGTCAACGAGGAGGAAGTGGTGGAAAGCAAGCGTCCAAACGGTCATACAGTGAGCATCGTCAATTTAGCTAGTGGGGACAGGGCAGGGCATACATTTACGGCTTCTGGTTGGTCCGTGTGTTTATTTATCGGTTATGATGATGAATGAATTCATGGAATATGAGTCGGAGTGTCTGAAAATCCCTTTTCATGCCATTTTGAATACCCGCACATCATCAGTTAGTCCGAGTTTGCATAAGTGGTGACGGCAGGTGCAGTAGCGAGACTATGAACATTTTCTGGGCATTGTGGGAAGACTTGGTGCGCCGAAAGGGCAGTTTGAATCCTCCTTCCTGAGTTAGCTGGAGCTTAAGATGCTACTTGATAAGGGGTTTATTTTTGCCAATTTGTGCCAGAATTTCGCACTTATTGCGATGGGAGCCAGCGGAGCGTAGCACAGAGCAACTGCAGGTTTGTTAGTGGTGAAAGTGGTAGTGTTTGCTTTGCAGTAGTGGTAGCAATAGCAAACAGGATAGAAAGAAAGCTTGAGCAATGTTACATGTTGCTTTGGATTAATTCAGTGGAAAGTTATTTTGATCAGGAACGAAAATAGAAGTTTAAGCTTCTTTACGCTTTCATTTGCAAGTTAGCGAGCAATAGGTAGTGAGAAATTATGGGTTCTTGCGCTGTAAAATCCAGAATAGATAATCACGACACAATGCGTGCCTTAATACTTAGTTCATATCAAGGTAAGACGGGAGGATTGACATCGGAACAGGACAGGTATGCCAGCTTTACTAATTATTTAATGTACTCATTTAACAGGTGTCAAGTGTCCAATATGCTCTAAAAATGTATTACCAGATGATGTAGAAGTTCATTTGGTTTTGTGCTTAACCAGACCAAGGCTTCATTACAATGGTAAGTTGTCAGTTTGTAATTCAATTGTGTTACTTCTTGGTGAACCAAGTTTGCCGAAATTTTTATTGAGTTATTTGTGTTGATTTTTCCCGTATTTCCATAATTTGATCCAACTTTAGCTATTGCCCCTTGTCCAGATGGGATTGGAAGCTAAGCCTCGCAAAATATTACATCGTACTTGTTGAGAGATCCAATGATGAAGTTTTATGGTTTCTTAACATTTAAACTATGTTTTGAGGGAATTTGAGTGTACAAAGTTTCCGGTTACCAAACTTTTGTAGTTTGTTGTGGAAACCCACAAGGTGCTAAATCTTGGCTACAGGCAAAAGTCTAGGAGGCCAATGTTGCATAGCAAGCTTACGAGTGAGTTCAGCAGAATGAGATTTGTGAAGCTAATTGTTATTGTTTGTTTAATTTACAGAGGATGTCCTGACAGAGCCAAAGGGTGAATGTGTGATATGTTTAGAGGACCTGAATTCGGGGGATAAGATAGCTCGTCTGCCGTGTTTATGCATATATCACAAAGTATGCATCGATGAATGGTTCAAAGTCAATCGAGTGTGTCCCGAACATCCAGATTAAGAGGAAATCAAACTTAGTAAACGGAATTGCCGATAATCAGATAAATAACATTTTTGTATCCGAAGCTTAACTGAACGTCGTTGAGAGGCGAATGGAACGAAATATATTATGAAAAGTAACTTACATGTACATGCAAATAATATAAAACAAAAAATGAAGTTATACACGTTCGGAAATGTAAAAGTTGAGTGACTCGTGTAGCTGCAAGGAGTAGCAAGCTTGCTCGCTTTCTCGCGTAAGAGGATTAGTGCTAAGTGTTGCTCAGAGGAATTAAAATTGTTATGCATTGCTATCTTGATAACCGAGAGTTTTTAATGATGTCAGTGCAAGCGGAAACGAATTTTTTGACTAAAATGACTTGTAACTTTGTCGCCATTTACTTTGCCTAAGTGAGGAATCAAAAGAATGATCTTAAAATGCCATATGCGATAGAGTATTGTTACATGAATGCACCTAATTGTGTCATAATATGTACGCGCTTCCTCTGCCGAGGAAAAAGTTAGAACTAAAACAATGTACGTAAAACTAATCTTAAATGTAGAATCTGCGCTTCTTCACCTTCGATCGAACTATATTTCCCTTGTGGCAAAAGCTTTTGCTACCATCAAGTGATGATTGGATTTAAATAAATCCGAAGTTACGACAAGTATTACGAAATACTGAGAAATTTTCGAATAAATATTCCTAATTTTTATAAAAATTACATTCTTCTTTCTCAAAGGTGTCATTGATTTTTCCTTTTTCGAGGGGGGATATGTCACGAAAAACCACATCATGATGTAAAATGATACTCCAGTGTTCAAAAAAGCGTGCAGGTGTGCAGGGAGCGGAAACTAATTGATCTAATATCTAATCCCAAATTGTGAACCAGTGCGATGTTGCCAAGTAAACCAGAGGTACTGTGACATGATGACAAATTAACATGAGAAAACTTCGTTGAGCTCAAGCAGCGGTAGTATCTATTGTTTCAGTTTCCAACTACTTCCACAGCCGAAATTACTGTAATGGAAAACAGAGTACACATTGGGTCAAGTATTAAGCTGATAATTCAAGCACACAACCTATCCTTATCAAAGTAATTCGGGGGATTGCTCGGGAAATATATTTGCCGTCAATCCAAGACCTGAAGAGCAGTATTACAGCTATACGCTGCTCGATAAGTAAAGAACCAACTGATATCATGCGAGGCAGAAAATGGACTATCACGCAAACTATAAGAAATAAAATTGATGACCACGCTCAAAAAATAGCCCCATTAAAATAGGAAAGCGAGTGCTTTGCCGTTCCTTTGCAAATACAGCATGTTACTGTCTATTCTATGTTCCTGCTTGACGAGTAGCTGTCAAAAGCCAATGTGCCCTGTCAAACTAACAAGATTTATGATAAAGACGATTTCAAGTTACCATTTTGCAATATGGCAGTGCTCCATCTATTCTTCGCCGGGCTCTCCAGTTTTTGAAAACGTAGTGCCTATGAGTTGACGTCCTGACCTTTGGTGGCCTGATGCTCATCTTTAACGGTTAAGAATATTCACAGCTGTTAGCGCGACTATTGTGCTCGTGGCTACTTTGTCCAGAATCAACATTTTGCTCAAAACTTCAAAATGAGCCGCTTCCCCTTCATTCTTGCCAAAATTGAAGATTAGTCAAGATTTTTGAGTCGCTTTCTTGAGGAAGGTGTCTCAAATTTTCCAAAAAAATCACAGGCTTCATATGGTTTGATATGCTGGAATTCGTGGGAAATGAGCCAAACCATATACCTTCCGCAAATAATCCGCTTAATGTACAATAGCTTTCACGGGACAAACAGCTTTGCAAGATAGCTTTCAAAATTCATAGCCGTCAGGATTCAATACAATACGTGTTAATAATATCTGTACCAATAATCTCTTAACAAAGCTTCGGAGGCATTTTACTAGGAATACTATTTCTGTACTATATGGAAAGACTATGTTCTCAACTATAGGGACGGCCAAACAAGTCGATGCTTCAAAGAGGTCCATTGTTTAACATGTTTATTTAGTTTTAGAGTAGGTAACCATTAAATTTATATGAATTTTGCTGTTATTTAACAATGATATCTTGCTAGCATCATAGCTTACGTTTTGAGTTCGAATGCATTGTTATATTATCATTTGGCGGTGTGACCCAGGTGTACACCTTAAATGAACTTTACCAGCTGATTCTAGAGAGGTACCGGCATGTTTAGGGAGATGTTAAAGATAACCAATTACAAATTGCCAAACAATTTCAACATCATCTAAAGCAAAAACAGACTAGTGGGCTGAAGTAAGACAAAATTATGGTAGCAATGAAATGAAAAAACCGTATGTGTACGTGATATAGAAAGATAACTCTCACCATCTCATTTATGCCTAGTCATCAGATTATTAACTGAATAGAAGTAATGAAAAAGAACGTATGCTTTCGCTTGACGTCTTGCTTCTAGAATTCTGGAACGTACCGAACGTGAGGCTTCAGGCAGGTGGAAAGAAAGTCTCAGGGTTTTCCCTAATGCAGTCACACGTTGACTTAAAAGAAACGCCAGATGTCGCTGTTTCCCACGATTATCGGCAGAAAAGCTATGTGCTCGTTCAACTTTTTTCCTGTACTGAGAAATCCAAGGAGAAGATATTTTCCCTTGGTCGAGTTGCTGCAAGATTTCTATTTACTCAATTCACATCATATGCTCGCGGAATTTGTTGTTTTGCAACCCTTTTAAGAGGGATTTGCGACTTTTCGCCAAAGCATTCGTAACGATTGACGGTTTTCTTTCGTGTCACAGTGTTATATTTTATTCGGTGCTCAGGAAAATAAGCACAGTGTTTCCATTCAGCAAGACTGGGATTTGGAGAAGTTTCTATGGTTTTCTCAAATCATAGTCATCATCACGTGTAGGGATTCAGCTTGGAAGACATTTTAATGAAATTTTAAGCTCTTTGGTAATAATAATTGGCATGATAAAATGTGCGACTGTTCCAACTCTACAATATTCATAATCAGGCTGGTTTGAGAAATTTTGATTGGTAGTGCAGCCATTATATCCTACGCCTAACGTTCGATTCCTATTAAAGTTATATCAGAGTGAATTAATCATCGTGTGTCATGCACAATCATACTTCTGTAGAGAGATCCAACAGAAACTATGCTCTCACACAAACTAATTATTAAGCAGTGGTAAACATTCAACATTTACAAGTCTGAATAACTCAGTACTCAGCAGTAGTACTCATCGGCCGAACGAATGGTGTTTGCAGAATCCTCTTTAACAAAGTGAATGTTACGTTGGATTATTAATGTCACCATTGATCTTGTGCTCGCTGCATGACATGCACACGCAGTTCGTCTTTTAGTGGTGGTAGCTGGTGCACAACGATAACACAGGAGGTGAGATCTTTGAAATTTTACATTGACAATGATGTACTACATCCTTAATACTTTTGATTCAGTCGTAGAAAATTTACCCTTTTGAAGTTACAATTGAATCCTAAGCAACTGATCTATTTAATCTGAGAGAGCATCAATTAGCTGTTTAATGTCCTATGTGAAACATTATATAAAGCTGGAGAAATCTATAAGTATTCCTGAAATAAGCTAATAAATATTACAGGCAAAATTCCTGATTGAATTATTTTTCAGGTGATAATTGATCAGAAGAAGCAAATAATGTATACGTAGTCAGGTGAAGCTATAACCTTGACTTTTTGAAACTTTCAGATAACCAGATTTTGGGCGATCCAGCACGCTGTATACATTTACATGGCATCGTTTTGACCGCTTGAAAGTGAACTATCGATTGGATAGTACCTAAAATTAAGGTAATTACGATTGATGGTGGGGAAGCTGATGCTTTCTGTCAATAATTGTGAGCTAGCTGCCGCAAACCGAATCAGGCTCTTTATAAAGGACAACGTTGTGCTATGATGTACGTGGAAGTCCTAATATCTGTGTAAACAACTTAAGTCAGCAAAGACCCGTGGGTCTTTTGCAAGAGTCACTACCATGAGTGAGGACTCTCATACGCTTCAATTGACTGGTAAGTTAATATCTCTGCTAATGCCGTTACTACAATCTCATGATGTAATCTTGTCTGAACCAAAAGCGGCCAGGAGTACGCAAAGCGATCATTATAAGATGGTTTTTCATCTTCATTTGCAGTTGAAAAATGTGTGATATCGAATAATTATTCGAAATTGCTAAAACCATCGCCATACGTAGAGATATGTGTGGATGGATCGGCAGCCGTTAGAAAGACTGAAGTTAAACGATCAACGTCAACACCAGAATGGAAGGAACCATTCACCTTGTAAGTGAATTTTCTAGCTGTGCTTTGCCTGAATTACTTTATCGAAATGCTAAAACTGCTCTTCCATCAATTTTAAAACATCCCTTAATTATTGCAGGGTTGTCCGTCCTAATTCCTCATTGGCGCTGAAAGTTTTGGATCACAGCGTGCTTAGAATTCATAAGGCTATAGGTGAATCCAAATTCAATTTGCTGGATATTTTGAGACAGCATAACGGTAAAATTAACAATGTTAGCCTACACTTGGACCTCAAAAGCGGGACTGCAAAAGTTGGAACGTTGGTTATTCAAATGGACGGACTTACAATTGATATGAGTCAATTAACGTTGAGGCCATTCGTGCCCGCACCCCAACCTGCTGTTGCACCTGCTCAACCATCTTATTCTAGTACATCCGGTACACCAGCCGTTGTGGTGAGTGGTTCTGGGCAAATAGCTAGAAGGCTTCGATCAATTTTAGATACCATTAAGGTCTATGAATTTGCCATCTACAGATTCAGTCACATGAATTCTTTCTTTTGATTTCCAGAATGGTACTGACACGCCAACAACGAATGGTGAAGCCGCACACACTCAGAATCCACAAAGCCCTCAAAATAATGTAGTTGCTGTAGTTCCTAAAGCTGTCCCGCCGCCTAGACCTCCCGCACCCGTTCTTCCAAGAGATACCGGAACAGATTTACCACCTGGGTAAGGTCCCTCAAAAGTTATAATGCGTAGCATTATAACCTGATACATTTACCCTCTCAAATCATAAAATCATTGTTATTGCAGATGGGAAGTACGTTATGATGAATACGGTCGACGTTATTACGTGGATCACATCAACAGGTGTACTTCTTGGGAGAGACCTGATACTCTACCTTCAGGATGGGAAAGACGCAAAGACCCACACGGCCGAGTGTACTATGTGGATCACAATACCAGATCCACTACATGGCAAAAGCCAAGTACAGAAAGGATAGCTCAATACAATAACTGGCAAGGCATGAGAAGTCAAATTTTAGAACAGGGGGAGCGACGTTTTTTGTATCCTCAGCAAGTAAGAGTTTAGATATTATTGATTGCTGCCATTGTGAATATTACTGCTTGTTATGAATCGTATTTCATCACAATTTTGTTGAGCAGGCGATACTGCATGGTGAGCAGGAGACGGATAATTTGGGACCTTTACCTGATGGATGGGAGAAAAGAACCCGACCGGATGGAAAAGAATACTTTGTTAATCATAAGAACTGCACGACTCAGTGGGAAGATCCGCGAACGCAGGGAAATTGCTTCGAAAATTTTGACCTGACAGAACCGTTACCTGAAGGATGGGAAATCCGTTATACAGAAGATAGACAACGTTACTTTGTTGATCATAAAAATAAGAGAACTACTTTTGAAGACCCCCGAGGCAACATCCCAAGCGTTTATGAAAGAAATTTTCGCTCGAAAATTTTCCAGTTTAGATATTTGTGCCAGTCCAATTCTTTACCTTCGCATATAAAAATTACGGTGGGAAGGAACACTCTGTTTGAAGATTCGTTTCACCAGGTAAGCTTTGTTGGTTCTTGTTCTTGAAGAGCGTTGAAAACGAAACCCCTGAATATCTAAGTGTTTCAAACTTTCAGATCATGCGACATCCTGCATACGAATTAAGAAAAAGATTGTACATTATCTTTCGTGGGGAAGAAGGGCTCGATTATGGCGGCATTGCCAGGTAAAGAAGCAGAATATTGTATAATTTACCTTTATCATGACTTCATGAAATGATATTCAATGTAACTCAACCCCCGTTACGGTTGTTTGTGTCAACAGAGAATGGTTCCTATTGCTTTCGCACGAAGTCTTAAATCCGATGTACTGTTTGTTTGAGTACGCAAACAAAAACAACTACAGTTTACAGGTAAAAATATTTCCATTGGACATAAGTTGCAGAAAAAAGCACATTTTTGCTAAACAAAAGTTTGCACTTTACAGATCAATCCAGCTTCGTACGTCAACCCTGACCACTTACTGAATTTTAAATTTATTGGAAGATTCATCGCCATGGCTCTTTATCATGGAAGGTTTATATATTCAGCATTCACAATGCCTTTCTTCAAGCGGATGCTCAACAAAAAACTCGTTATCAAAGACATCGAGTCCATTGACCCAGAATTTTATAACTCATTGGTATTGACATTAGCATCATAGTTCAAGCTTCATAGCTTCATCTTTCTCAGCTTACGATCTTATACCTATACTTTCAATTTCGTTACAGATCTGGATTCGAGATAANATCTTTCTCAGCTTACGATCTTATACCTATACTTTCAATTTCGTTACAGATCTGGATTCGAGATAATGACATTGACGATTGTGGGCTTGAGCTATTTTTCGCTGTGGATTACGAATTACTCGGCCAAGTTCTGCATCACGAGCTAAAAGAAGGTGGTGATGGAATTCGTGTTGACCAGTCCAACAAGGAGGAATATATAAAGTAAATTCTTTGAACTAATCTCCATCTTACTGAGAGCCAAATCCATATCAATATTCAAACTGTAATACTAATACCATTGGGGACTAGCAGATGCTTTAAACTTAGTAATTAGGAAGTCTGAAGCGCCTCATCGGTCGAGATTGATAGGACACGTTTGCTTTACTGGATACCGCGTGAATTCTTTAGCCAAAATGCATAGATCATCCAAAATTTCGAAACCGCTTTTTGATTTTCTAAAATTAGAGTCATAACCGCTGATTGTTGCAAAAAAATACAAGCTTGACTTTTTGAGTTGTTAAAGGATTGACCTACGAACTTAAAAGTTCTGCATACGGTTTCAAAACGACGGTCAATCTTTGGCCTTTATGCTGGAGAAAAAGCTTTGAAAAGAGTAATTGAATGTCTGCTCGATTCCAGGATAGGAAGTCCTTAAAAAATATTGGCAACATTTTTTATCTTTCTTGTGAATTAGATTGATGACCGACTGGCGTATGAAGCGTGGCATTGAAGAGCAGATGAAATCCTTCCTGGAAGGTTTTAATGAAGTTGTGCCATTGGAATGGCTGAAGTATTTCGATGAGCGAGAGCTTGAACTTTTGCTGTGCGGTATGCAAGAAATCGATGTTGATGACTGGGCTCGAAATACTATCTACAGGTATGTGGGCCATCTGCCATTGGCCATTTTTTCGGATTGCAATTAAATATTATTGATTGACCATTCCATTATTGATTGTATGGAAACCCTTTGCAGGCATTACGCGCGAAGTAGTAAGCAAATTATATGGTTTTGGCAATTTGTGAGATCAATGGATAATGAAAAAAGAGCGAGACTGCTACAGTTTGCATGTGGTACCTGCCGTGTCCCAGCTGGTGGCTTTGCCGAGTTAATGGGATCTAATGGACCTCAAAGGTTTTGCATCGAGAAGGTATGTTTTAACTATTTGCATAGACTAGGAGCTAGCAGGCTTTAAGTGATGCTTGCTCCAAATTTATTAATTTAGACTTGATATCGTTACTTAAATTTTGTCTATGCATCGATCATAGATGATAAATATGCATGTCTGCATCTTTATCATGGAAGTTACTGACAGTCACAAGCTTTTACACTATGAGCTAATTTCACTACTGAAATGGGCTTTTCGTGCTACGGCATTGCAGAGTAGGAAATATGGCATTAGCTTCATTATTTTACAAAATAAGTTAACATAGTTGATACAAGGATAACAGTAGGAATTGGCAAGCTTTCTTGAGACTGTATACTATGAATTACTACAGCGAGCACACTATGAAATATTGAGTTTATGTTTATCTGATTTTGATTATGGTTACAGGTTGGAAAGGAAACATGGCTACCGCGCTCCCATACTTGCTTCAATCGACTGGACCTCCCACCATATAAAAATTATGAACAGTTAGTAGAAAAATTATCATTTGCAATTGAAGAAACAGAAGGGTTTGGTTTAGAATAACAGTCAAATTCATGGTAGCCTTCGTGACTTCTTGTTCGATATGTGCTTGTATTGACGTAAGCACATTTTTGGCTTAGCTGAAAAAACTGCGAATCGCGAGTACTGAATAGGCTAAGCTACTCCAAACTCTTTACATCGACGAGTACCTACCAGGATCAAATGAGGTAATGCCTAAATTTCCGCAATATTGACTTTGGCTGCCGTAGGCCAATATCAGTGAATACGAGCAATTCAAAATTAACTGCTATTTAATCGCATTAAGCGGTCAAACTAGCGTAAACGATAATAAACAAAAAAATAATGATTCCTGGAACATAAACAATCAATATGCACGTGTACTATATATATAGATATATAATAAAATTTATCGTAAATATTATTTTTTCTAATTATGATTTGAAAACGACACGAAGACTTTACGTTTACAACATAGTTAATTTGTTAATTAAAATTAAGCCCCACGATTGGCGGATTTCGAGGAATGATCAATCAGCCACTGCAAAGTTATATCAATGTTGTCTCGTTCTTTACAACTGATCGAGTAACAGCATA
>VRMD01001108.1:0-19011 GCA_009872375.1 Sminthurides bifidus
GAGTACAATACCCAATGCGGTGAAAGCAGACTGGGAGTTGTAATGAATCCCCAAACCTGCTACTTGTCCGCCTCAAATGAATAAGCTAGCAGAAGAGATGAAGTGGTTTGGTGAAAGGAAAAAAACATTTCTACCACATAACAACCCGTCTGCGTAATCCTTACAGGGTCAGTCAAGGGGTGAAGATAAATTTCCAGGGCTGTACACCATGTGCCAAGCATTTGAGAGCTAGTCCCGTCCGGAAGTATGTGGCATCGTCAGCGCACATTCGGACGAGCTGTTTCTTGATTAGGAAATAGGGAGAATGATTGATTGTACGCCTTGCTGCAGTTTCGACAGCAATCTTATGATTGACTACCAGAAGGGGGAATGCGAACTGAGTGTTTATATACCTACGAGAAAGCTTTCCTGCTCAAGGTTACACAAGATTAATATGAGGTCATTTCATGCTTACTGAAGACACAACTCGTATCGTGAAAGGAGCATGAAAAAGAAAATAGCCATCATCATCCAACATGTAACAAGCCATTTTCATCTGTCATGAATCCGGGCCAGCGTTCCGCAACGGCTGCAGTCAAGCGTGTACGCTCCAGCCCCGTTCTGCGGCGAAAGTACGCGGTGAAAGCACATGCATGAGGTGCAGACAGTGGAGGAGTGTCACGCCCAGAAAATGTGTGTCTTCAAAGTGTGAACGGTATTGCCTCATGCTTGATTAAAAATTTTCCACCGGACTGCACATTTACGTCTGTGGCAATGAGCGGATGTGGTGAAAATGCGTGTTTTCCTCTCCTCGAATAATCGATCTTAGTAGTTTCCTTTGTGTCTGGTGCTGGTGATAGCCACGCATGAAAGCTTGTAAGCTGACTATTGTGGGGATGCTGTGTCTAAATCAACTCACCAGGCCGCATACATGCACTTTCTGAGAGCTTTTCACAAGAAAAGCCATAATTCGTGCTTCGGCTCACTCCAAGGAGCCAACGGACAATAAATAGGTGTAATTAAAGGTGTCATACTTGCTCTTGTGCTCCGAGGAGATTTTTCCCTCGGCTTTTAGACTCTTTCCTCTCCTGGTTGGGTACTTACTCTTTTGGCTTCTGGCAAGAGGATTTGGAATGAGAGATCGTGAGACTTGGAGAAAAGTCACAAGTCCGTACCACCAATGTTTGATCAAGGGCAAAGCTCGCTGTGTACGAGAAGGGCGGTAGGATGAATTGCATCAGGAAGACGGGAAAGAATAGGCGCAAATTGCACTGAGAAAAGATTCAGAAAGGCATGCAATGCCTTTCCACGGTCCTTTGAACTCTTCCAAAGGGCTTTTGTCGCGAGCTGGAGTGAAAAGCCAGCAGTTGAGCAGTTGTTACACCCGCCTGGCGACCGACATTTGTAGTATTGATGCAAGTGCGGAGATGTGAAGGAATCGCAGTGGGATTGGAGACAAAATCGGAAGTGGTAAACGGTGTAGATCACTGTCACCTTCACTGTGAGAGCCTCTTTGCCGTCTGGCTTGCTTCCTCCCAGTGTTGTGGCAGGTACGGAGTAGCAATATTGAAACTCCTATAGCCCTGTCGAACGAACAAGGGATGCCCTGACATTTGACTCGAGGGCCGGGGAAAGCGTGCTTTCTCCCCATCTCCTTCCGTTTGGGTTCAAAATCCCCAAGGTTTGTCTGTAACTCTGTGTAATTTCTGTTGAAACCACTTTACAAAAGTACACTTGGACCCAGCTGAGTGGAGCAAAGGTTCATTGGATCCTGTATGTACCACTGTTCCAGAATAAAAGAAAGATTAGCAGAGGGAAAAGAAGAGCCGAGAGATGGATCGATTCCTTGAGATTTTTTTCACTCCTCTCTGCTTCAAAACTAACGAACGTGGACAAACGGGCCGAAACCTAAACCTATAAGGACTCAAGTCTGAAAGTAAATTTAGATAAAGGCGGGTAAACGTCCGTAATTCTTCGTCCGAAAGTGGCCGTATGCTGAAACTATTACTCCCGGATCGGGAAGCTCTTCCTTTTCATTATTTAACTCCCTGCAAGACTAGCATTGCGGAGTGGGGAATGACTCTCCTCTACTCGCGTCCGGCTTCTTTCTTGGCCATCGTGTGAGTAAGCCTGGGTCTTCTTTACACGCCTCGTAATTCACTCCTACGCCACTCCTAAGTAATCCTTCCTGCAGCTTTGTCTCCGAAAGAATCAAAGTATTACAACGTGCTGCATCCTCAGAGAGCGGAACAAGGTCCGTGATGGTCTACACTTGATCTGTTTTTCGGCTCCGCTCCCATAACTTGATTACCGAGTCCCTTTGTGTGCAGTACAGATTACAGACAACAAAGACTCGGAAAGTAGACCAAACTCCCGAAATCACTTTGACGTCAAGCTCATATGCACCCATTCCGAGTTGCAACTTTCTCCTGCCTCTTCATCCCCGGCGTTTTCACCTTGATAAAAAAAGCATTGCTCAAATATTTCTGCTAGGCAGACTATACATACCTACCGACCATCGCCAGCAAATGTCAAGACTCGTGCTTGAGCTGGTCGGAAACTGGAGCAGACTTCAATTTACTCCTCATGTCGAGATGACCAGGTCCGTGTGTCTTCCTTGAATCCGAATGTAGCTTATTTCGCCACAATCCCATTTATACCCATGTATTTTCGTCCCGCCGTGGCCTCAGTACAGTTTTTTTCATTTATTTCAGCCAAATATTTTCTCCCGTATCATATTCTTGATCCCATCTTATCCAGGACCCTTCCCCTCTTTCCTGTCCTCTTTCTTTTCTATGATCAGATCAAGACTTGCTCACTTCCTCCCAGCTCCTATTGGAATATGCGGACTTACCGGAAAATTCTTTATATATTTTCTTGTCTTTCTCGCTCTCTCTCTCTCTCTTTCATCATCTGAAGCTTTACCGAAGTCTTACTTTTCATCCACAGATCCTCTCTTTCCCAATATCAACTCCATCTTTGCCAAAAAGTAATCGCTTCAGCCAACCGCCAAAGTCACGAGTCACAACCATGACTTTAAACTCCTGGCTTAACGATGCAATTTTAGCCAATGTCTTTCATCCTGCGGACATGGCCGCCGTCACCCAACATATACCTGCCGTCCACCTCCACTCTTCAATAATACACGCTATCACACCTTATACATATGAATTCCACGTAAAGAGCTGGACGGAACATCTCGTCAGCTCGTCAGCTGTCTCTTTCCCTCTCCATCTCAGTTCATCATCCACGGTTCACAGAGCTTCTGGAGTTAAAAGCCAGGGGCGAACTTTCCCGCTTTGTCTTTATCTCCTCGCTACTCACGGGTTAAAAGCCCCGACTTGAGTTGCTACTGCAGGCCAGTGGTCAGCTCCATGCTTTTGTCGCAACCGGATTGGAGAAAATTCTAGGTGACATTCCTCAGAAATGGCAATCTTCCAAAAACAAATGCCTTCCTCAATCATTCCAATGGCTGCAAAATAGCTCAATTTGTATCACCCCCAATCTTACGCCCCCTTTCCAGCCCAATGTAATCCATCATTTTATCTACGGCCAAAACCCCACCTTCATGTCTCCGACTCAACTTTCCTCCAACTACGCTCCTTTCCCTTCACGTACTAAAGGCCAGCCATGGCTTTTAGCTTTCCTTTATAACGACGAAAGTACCTGAATTGCTTTCCAGTGCTGATGATCTGACTTTCGCGTCATTACAGTCGTTAGGTGAATGTGGCGATTTCCTCAATTGATGCTGTCACTCGCACAGCTGTTCTCACCGATCTGGATGAGATACAATCTGCGAAACTTACGAAAAGACTTGGTAACAAGCTTACCATCTGCATTGCATTATTCTTCGCGCCATGCCAACTTATCAAGCTTGCATAGTAACAAGGTTTTGAAACTGTGATTTTAAACATGATATGGGCAACTATCTCCGTACATACGTGTCTTTTCATGTTCGTATACTCACGCTGTAGTGCTCAAGTGTCATACTGCCTGGCATTACACTCCGATCCAACATGTGATTTAGTCAGTGTTGACAACTTAATCCCTGAATCCTTGGACCAACTAAATTTACGGCTCAACGGTTACAAAGCTCTGCACTCTGACATCTGGCTGGAGAATATCTGGGCATTTAGTATGCTTGCATGAAAAATATGGAAACACACACAAGAACATGATCACTTACTTTGTATCACAGGACCACCCGCCCTTTTCGCACAGTCCACCCCGCAAGTCTTTTAATTCTCTTTCCTTACGTGTTCAACTGTGATTCAAAGCGACAATATGAGACGCGCAAGCCAAGACGCAGGAGGCCGTCGTATGAGCACAGATGGCCGCAAACGGAGCATGGATTACACGCGTCGAGGAAGTATGGAAGTTACCAAATTGGGATCGGTACGTCAGCTTCAAACCAAAAGCTCTCACAGGGACCCAACCTCTCCCCCTCAACCTTTCTGTACTACAAGGAGTGTTTCCATCCAGCTTTATAATCCACCAACATTTAATTACTCGCCTGTCCCCAAACTTTTAATTCCAGAAACCAAGTTTATTCCCAACTTCTTCTCCTCTCCCAGCTTTTCCCACTCCCCACAGACTAATTTGCCTCCTGGCCGAGTCCAGCTTGTTTTACTTTCCAACGAGAGGGCCATGTCTCCTCTGCTTTCACGCCCTCGGTTGTTTCTTTTTCTAATTGCGGTCCATGTACATGTTCGCTCTAAAGTGGAGAATCAAAACTGGGGGAAGGAGCTTTACGCCATTTAAATTCGCTCAAACGTCTGTCAACCTCTCGTCACATGAAATTCAAACGCATTATCCCCCATGTACCCCTGTAATTGATGCGACACGCCCCATATTCCAGTCACGTTGAAGCAAAACTGCAAATGATAAAATCTGCCAACGTGCCGTCCCCAAAGACTCCGTACACAACATGTATTTTTTCCACCGACACGTTCTTTACTCTCTTCTCTGTAGTATTTGATGAATCTGCCAGTCAAATTACATTCCCAGCTCTTTCTTCCTCCTTCCGTACAAAGTGCCTCTTTCACTTTCTCCCAACGGTGCAACAATATCCTCCATCCTTTCCTGCAAGCCTTGAAACAGTTTTTTTTATTAATTTATTTCTCACGTTCATCCAGCCTAGCCGCAGATGCATGCAAGGGTCCTTGTGTGTACTTTGAAAATCCGGAGGCAGCCCCGTGCCCTTCACTATCCGCTGCTTCGTATTCGTAAACAGTTTTGCATGACCTCGTTGCGTGGCAAGTGGGCACATATTTCTTACTCACTTATAAAAAATTTCAGTCTTTTGGCTGTCATGAAAAATTTATTTTGTCATTCCCCTCTTTGTGTTCATATACACACTGGCACGGACTCGCAGGAGGTTTGGAGCGAAAGCATTCATGCTCAATGTCAGTCCTCCGTGTCTTTTCAGCAACCGTTGGAAACAACCGGCTCCCTGTTAAAGTAAACAACTTTCTCCTTCACTCCGAACAGGAGCTATGGTATTTTTTATTAGGCTTCTTCAATCACCGGAGACGCCTCCCCCTGTCCTTTGTCTCCAAAGTTGCACCTCCTCACTCACTTTTCCAAGTCCGTCCACCCGTTCCCACAGCCTGCACCTAGCCTAACTTTTCCAATTATCACATCGTCTCTCGCCCTCAAAATTATCTCGTGTTACATCCCACACATTTAGTGTGACACATGTCAAACATTCCTTCCCAGTAGCTCAACGAGCTCCCGGTCTTTGCTCATGTCTCCGATCTGTAGAGGCAGGTGGTCCGGAGGCAACACGGCCAAAGTCCAAAAACTTGCCCTTTTATAAGCTTGATTGAAAAGTATTGCTGAGAATCAATCTCAGTCGCTATATGATGCGTCCCACAGCCGTCTTTTCCTCCAATTCCCTTCCTCTCTATCAACCTCAGTTCTCAAAAGTAGCTCTTTCACGCCGGCACTCATTACATCTTAGTCATAGTACAGGCGGGAAGGAACGTTCCACCCAAAAAACTTTTAAGGAGACTCCAGGCTAAATTTATCTTCAAGCAAGCTTCGAATACTTGAAGCTCAAACTTGCCTCAAAATAACTCGAGTCGCTTTAACCATGAACCAATGAACTTACGAGCTACAGTGGGATATACTTTCGCGCTCATTTCATTCCTTTGGCTGAGTTCAAACTTGCGTTGAATTCGGAGCAGTGGGAATTTTATCGGTAATCGGCGATAAAAAATCCTGTACAACCTTCTATTAACTCACGCCTACACTCCAACCATTGACATGGAAATGTCAACAGAGTCGGTGTAACTATTTGTAATGACTTCAATCATATTATTTTCCATGGTAACCGGACCACGTCCTACCCTTCTCTGTATGCTTGCTACCCACCTACATCTTGAAATGATACACTTTTGTCTTTAACCCGGCCGATAGCTTCTTCCAACTCCTGTACGTTGTGCAAGATCAGCATTTTGTTACTCTTCCTCAAACCGTTATCGCTACCAGCCGCATGACTCTTCGCAAAACATTCCCCTGTCACACCCGGTCCTATCTCCTTGCACATTTTGTCTTAAATTTGACCCGGGAAAGAGTCCGGAATGATTCCTTAAGACGGATAGATCACTCCAATCGATCCTTTTCCCTAGATTGAATAAGTTGAAAGAAGAGCATGGAAACTCTATTCCTTCACCTTTACTCAGCAGCACTTTCAGCCATGCCCTATGCTCCAGTAACACTGCCGGTGTCGACTAAAATTACCTCTTCGGAATGCTAATTCCTGTTTCTGTCCTGTCTTCCCAATCTATCAGTTTCGCAGACAAACATTCGATTCCTTTTATTGCTCACTCGGCATTCTTCACGCTTACTCTTTCCTCCCCCTCTGCGGCAGTTACCCCCACCCCAGTCGAACCCAGCTAATCGAAAGTAAAACGATAGTGGAGTGGAATTTGTTACTTTAGGAGCAGCCATTATTCCACCAACTGCAGCTCGATCTCTAGAGAGATGTAGTTGCCCATAGCAGAATGCCAGAAACTTTTCTCACACACATGCACACTTAACCACGAACACCGCATGAGCCTTAAGCCATTCCTAGGCTCTCCCACTGGATCATAAAGTAGATCCTGATGCTGCAAAAAAATCCATAGATTCCCAATCCACGTCTTATTTTTATCCACAAAAGACTCATAGCTTGGCAAAAGCCCCTGACTAATTGTCGTCATAAACCTAGATCGAGAGATCCACCTTTCAAATTACGATTCACCGCCAAATGCTCTCCCAATTCTCCAAACCTATCGACAACCTTGACTCCGCCATCCTTTTCCTCTCCTTCTTATCGACCTTGATAATAACGCTTTTCTCGAAAACTGTTCCTCGTGAACAGCAGGAGAGCCATTCGTTGTAATAATCATGTCAATTTTTCACAGTAAACAGCCTCATGAGTACTCGAAGGCTAACGTTTATTTTCTTGTTTCCTTTGCAGAAGCACTTGGTGCCTACCGAGCGATGTGGACCGCTTAGTGTTTACATCCAGGTAAGTTAAATTAGTCCGTTTAACTTTCCAATATCGTACAGTCTTCATGTCCTTACTCATTCTGTACTCATCCCATGATCATCGACCGGAAATGAACAAACAACAAACAGCATCTAGTATCCATCAGTCAGGAATCACTGCTCCCCTAGGCTAACTCCGAGGCGAACAAGGGAGCGTTACTAATGCAATTAGCTTCTGAGGTAAATTAGATCCTAGAATCACAATAGTAGTAACGCCTCTCGACTAGTAATTTCGCTCCTTACGTGGGATAATTGCTCTGGATGTGTAGCTAGATGCATTAGACACTGCCAGATCAATGCTTTAGGCACAACACAACCAACTCACATGCAATCAAAATGGTTCAAGCATCGAGTCAAGAAGGATTAAGGAAGGGCAAGGAGAATGAGAGTGTGAGATAGAGAGAGAGAATTATTTTTTTTCTTTCCACAACATAGCAAAGTTACTGCAGCATGAAAGATGTGCGTCAGATCATTGAGAGCCGGTGGTGTTAAAATTAACCTCATCTGGTTTGTATCAGTCATGCGAGTTTATATCACGGCATGACTCTCCACTCTCAAAAGCTAAACATGTCAAGCAACCGCTAAGAAGCCGTTTCAAGAGCCGAGGCGTTTACTGCCCCAAATCAACACTTCCTTTCACAGTTCTCCTTCATCGTCATTAGCTCTTTGAGGAGCAATGTTTTAATTTTAAACCCTTTTCCACATCGTTCCAGTAAGTGTATAGGCGCTTACGCCGTTGCCTTGCCATTCCTGAGCAGATCGTGAATTTCTCTCAGATGATGCGATTATCACAAATGAATGGATCTAATCACCAGTTATAAAACACAGCATCGTATGCATCTCCAACGACGTTGGAGTTGTTTCATTTCCGCACTGCGACTATTGATAATCTTCTAATTCCCAAAGTCAGGGCATATTAGGCGTAATCAAGTGCATCTGAACGAAGAGAATGTACCAAACTTTAAAGTTTCGGCGTTCATTTCAAAATTGGAGAAAGTCTATGGCATTCATTACAAAAATATCGCATCGAATTCTACCGTCAGAACATGACGAGCAGGACGGAGAGCTCAAGTGTTTTTCAACTTTGGTTGGCAATGATCACTGCAATGAACACGAGCACCAAGCCCACTAATCGCTCTGACTAATGAGTTGTGAAGAGCACTGTGGTGGTGCACTTCACCGCACTTTTTTACCCCCGCCCTCCTAAAGAGGCACAGTTCCAAGCATGCACCTTGCCCTCCAAAGACGGTGAAATTTTGGCACGTGCCCCACATGCAAACTACTAGTGCACCGTGTCGCTCTTGTGTACTTGCTCCCCGATCCAGACGGGTGTTTTCCTCCAAGACGGGTCACCGCTTTCGGAGCAACACACAGACAAGGTTCTATTTCAGGATCTTTTTTCCTCGTACCTGAACGACAAAAACAATTTCTATAAATAAGACAAGTGATACATCACGCTGTCTGGTGGTAAGCTCCTTCCACCGGTACAGGATATTGAGGGAAACTCAGGGCGAAGAGCCGAAAGTATTGTGGCATGGGTGCGGTTCCCGCCTCTCACCCCCTGCTATACTTGTGAGAAATCCTGGTTTGAATTCTCGCCTGTGCTAAAGCGCCAAATGTTTCTTGGATGTCAACTCATAGCTCCGTGCAGAATGTCAATAACCGGAAGCTAGGAGAGTTTTAGGGACACAATCGACTTTCTGCTTTGATTGTAAGCCAGGAGCGTGGAAGGCAGGCTCGAGTGGATTTTCAAAACGGGGATATTGCACCATGTCTTTGAAATTACTCCACTGGGTAGACAGAGGCTGAGAGAGATGAGAATTTTTTCTCGAAACACCAACCATTCGTAACGAGTAAAAGCTTCGCTTCTGTTTTCCACGGCAGCAGATGGAAAAGATATAACGAGTTGGGATGCGGGAAGAGGCGACAACAGGTTTGCGTAATTATGTGTAGTGTGTGTATACACAGTGAAAATTTTTCAAGAGGTTTAGCAACTTGTGTTTATTTACGCTCAGACCGACTCTCAGGCACGTTCCTTTGAAAAATCCAAGCATTTGCATGGGAGTCGATTTATGGAGAATCTGAGAACAACCGTCGTGTTTTCCTAGCTCTCGGCCGAGAGCTGGAGCAGTGCCAAAAGTTTCCCCGTGGGAACGGCTCCACGTCTTTCGCCTCATCCTTTCGCCCATTCGGGCAAATTCCCTCCACCCATAATCGGATCAGTCACTCGTTCCATTCCATTCTCTGCAAGCTACGGCAGCAACCGTTTGCAAATTGAAAGATGCACACGCCCAACCGTTTGAACAATGATATCGCGCTGATCATCGACCTGCTGCCTGATCACCAGCAAATGTTTATCAGTCCGACATTTTCCTCCTCACTTGTCTCAGTCAAGGAATCCTTCCGACCCTCTTGGCGGATTCCGTCCTGCTGTTCCCGGCTGTTGTACATGTTTCAAGTTTCTCAAAAAGGTGTGCATTCCACCGCATGCCCTACCTTCCCCAAAACCCCAGCCGAGCTCGTAGGAGCAAGAAGAAGGGAAAACAGCAGGAAAGGTTTCGTCTCGTCCTCTCTTGATTTATAACTTGGCAGCAATAAATAAATAGTCGGAGAAAATTAAGCTCCTGCTCTGGCTTTCACCACATCCTTCACTTTCCCCCAACTTTCTCCCGTGTCATTAAGCAGCCTTTTTATCCTGCGAAACATGTAAATGTGTAAACATTCAAGATTTGTTTGCACAAATTCTCCATGATTCTCACTCGTACTCCATTCCCGCTCTCTACCTCCCCTGACCGGGAGCGTCAAGACAGCAAGCGCACTGTCCCTCTTCGCTCACGACTGTTGGTTTTGCCAAGGTTTATCCCAAATCTTGCAGAAGCTCCATCGTACTAGAGATCCATAGGATTTTCATCCCCGAACCAGTTTAGTCACTAATCGTAAAGCAATAAAAGTCACAGCACCATTACATGACTTGATAGCAGGTAGTGAAAGGACCGGATCTTCCGTGACATTATTCTACCTGAGATCGTAAATTTTAGATCCTATATTTCCTAGGTAGCGCTATTTCCTGTCCGTGCTTCAATCTACGGGTTCGATTAGCCAGGACCAGTGATTTATTTACATAAGTGTCA
This sequence comes from Sminthurides bifidus, assembly GCA_009872375.1. Classification (NCBI taxonomy): domain Eukaryota; kingdom Metazoa; phylum Arthropoda; class Collembola; order Symphypleona; family Sminthurididae; genus Sminthurides; species Sminthurides bifidus. The sequence continues at coordinate 10,647 of VRMD01001108.1, forward strand.
CACATACCGATGTTTCATCCAGCTCCATGTTCGAATCTCATAATTGCAACTGGAGAGAAACCTGATTCCCTCACGACCAACTGTAGTTGTTCTCGCGCCAACAGCAACTTGAGTCTAACCACGACGCGGAAACTCTTGGCTTCTTTTTTTCCTCATCAACCGCAAAACCCGTTGTAACTAGCTCCAAGCCATGCATACGATAAAATAGATCGGTCTACAGTATACGAGCGTTTTGGTTCCATGCCTCGGAATGAAGAATGGCGAAGTTCTTATAGATGTATGGTTGTAGTCCCGGTTAGATTTCTTTCCTCTCTGTAAAAGGATTATGTCAACGGCCCTTGTTTCTACAAATATTTAATGCGCACACGGACAAAATCCTTACATGCATGACACTTCTAGAGCATTGCCTCTCTCCTCCTTTGCCACAAAAGTCTGCTCCTTTATTGCCACTCGTGCTTGATATCTCATCCCATTTTTCCAGCTGTATGAGCCGAATCAACGTCCCGCCTCCACTCAACTGTAGTACGACTATCAAAGGAACTTCGCCATTCAATAGTTCACTTAGATCTTCTGAATCATCGAGTCGGATTAGAAGAAAGAAAGTACATCCTCTCTCCCTCAATCCACTTCCAAGCCACGTTCGCTCTTTAGCAGCATAACCTTTGTGATTTCTCTCCGAAACCATAATTTTGGCATCTGCAGCAATAACTTTCTCCAGTATGGAAACTCTCACGCTTTTTCCTCCTCCTCCACCAACCCTCAATCATTCACTCCGGCAGTAATCAGCATGTCTCCCCGTTCTTTTTTAGCATCGCAGTGAGAGCACGCATACGAGCCTCCCATCTGTGAAAAATGCTTAAGACCATTCCCTTTATCGTTCCACAGCATGTGTGCCAATACTCTTATTTTCCCAGCAAGAAGAAAAAAGTACAGTAAAAAACCCTTCGGTTAATTATTGCGACTTGATCAAAAGATCAATCCAATTAAGGGCTTAAATCCCTCCGACAACGCCCTCAATGGCTCTTGTACCGTTCCAGTAGTGACGGATTTATCCCGAAACAGTAACGGATTTGCACCACAACATGCGTGAATTTACTTCCTCCTCACAGTATTCACGAGCTTGGGCTTTCTCCAGCATAAGTCCTTCATCTCGGTGACAAGGCATTGGTCCGAATGTAGCACGCTTGTTTTCCAACAGAGACCGTAGGTGCATTTGTTTTATAGTCACATATATAAACAGTCGTGATTCTTTGTTGTTGTATACTGTAAATCCTCTGAGGTGAATCAGGAGTCGTTATTTTCCATGATCCCAGTTAAGCCTTTTCATTCATGCACCTCAGGGAAGGACACACGGCCTTGAACTGCTAGCCGGTGGAAATTTTTTTCCACCGTTCCACCTTGTATCGTCAGTGCAATTTTCTCCTCTTCTTTTATGGCTCGTATAACAGAATGTATGTACGTACGATTATTCCGAGTTACTTGTTATTTCTTCAAAGTTTGGCCCACGACTTTAACTACGCCCTAGTAATCCTGCATTAAAGTAAAAAGTTTCCCGCTTCTTCCCGCTTCTTCCCGCTCCTCCACCGATCAAATTAACTGTATCACCGACACCATTTGACCAACTTCATAAAGGGGCAGTTCAAAAGCTGTAGAAAAACATGGATTCGTTACAAAGCTTAGAAACCAACTACGCAGTCTTTTGTATTTGTGCAATTCAAGGTAGGTGACAACCGCCTGGATGTACACCCTGATGATGAATATTTCCTCCTTGAACCTTGTCAAATGGCCATGAAGAAAGATATGTGCGAAGCACTCTATTGTGTGAAATATGTTCCTGAGCTCAAAGCTCACAGTTCATACTATCCTGTATGACAACACCCTGAAACTGTAACTGTTATGGAGCAGAAGGAATTACAAAGATGTGGATCAAGATCTACGAATAATTCATACAATGATGTAGTATGGCACTTTATAATCTTCTTGTCTTTCTGGCTTAATTTATGGCCACCATTCTTTTATTCTCTACTAACTACCCGTTTCCAGAGGTAGATTGCTTTTGAAAGCACATAAAATCCCGTGTACATGATTTGTGAGCGGTTGCAGCAACTTTATGAGCTTTCTCATTCCCTCTTCTGTGACCGTTGCTAAACTTTTGGCTTTGCACAACACCTCTCTTCTAACACACAATGATGGACTCTGCAAAGACATTATTTGCATTTCCACCGGGTCATTTAGTAATCTCATTTAGTAAACATTCAATCCGCGGATTTCCCATGCTAAGTAGCGTCAAGCGTTACTAATCGCCTGCTCCGTGTCCATTCACACTGGTCTCTGTAACCTTTCCTTTTAGCCTTTGAAGCCAAGCGATGAAAGTAATCTGAGTGTTCCTCTTTTATTGCCGCCAACACCTTTTTCAATCCTCAGTTTGTACACCACTAAGTACATTTGCTAGTAAAACTTAAAAGCCACCCGCTCAATTTGCCGTAAAGTACCATGTGCTCGGAAACGAATGCTTTCCCCACTTTCACCAACGAACTGCTACGAGGAACGACAGTGGTAGGACCCACAGCTCAGTGCTTGCATCGCATTAATTTTGATCTGACTCTCTAAGTACGGTGAAGCCGTCGCCAATTTCCAATCCATGGCTCTTTAGACGAGGGAATAGGAGACCAGCTGCAGCTGTAGCTCAAGGATCGAAGAACGGGACATCGTACTTTCTCCATGCATAGCAGCGGTTAAAAGTTTCTCTGTTTTACGAGCATCTCAAGTCCGCAAGTAGTCTTGGAGAACTGCGGAATTCCTCTCTTTCTCTCTTTCCCTCTGTCTTTATTACAATCCTCAATTTCCAAACTTGAGTTCGTGAGCTGCACAATCCTCCAGTAGTGGCAACAGGGCCTTTCTCATCACGTACATATGTGAGCAATGAAGATGGGTAAAAGTTGTGTTCATGTAATATGTGATTGCAAGCTCTGTGGCTCCATGGTTTAGAACTACTGGCTGTATGCGCCTGTGAGATCAACTAACTTGCGTTCAATTGGCCGCGTGGATGAGTCCAGAATGGGTTTGTTGGCATTCAGCTCCTAAGGTTCACTAGCACTTACTTATCTTTCAAGGATAAGTTGTCATTGATTTTTATGATTTATTTCTTTCCAGGGTGAACTTTCGCAGCAAGATAAACGAGCCGTTTTCCTCACTGTTCACGATTTAGGATGCAATCGTAAGTACATGAATGAAGGCTTTCTCCTTCCACGCCTTCATCATCCTCCATCTTACATCATTATAGACATTTCGGATCAGGAAAAAAACCATCAAATTTTTCAACCCATGTTGACAATATTGCAGACACGTCTTTCCACGACTTTGTCGAGCATCCCTGCATGCAGGAAATCAAAGAAAGATCTGTCTTCATCCACGTCGACATCCCAGGCCAAGAGGATAATGCTTCGGATCTGTCAGATGAGTAAGTACCACCTAGCATCCATTAAATAACGGCTTTTTCTTCCTGTGGCACGTTACAAGTGCTAATATGATAGTCCATTCGTATCAACTTTTCCCAGTGGTAAAACACTTCTAGACGGCTACGTCCCCTATCCATAATATGTATCTATTATCGTTTCAATGTCTTTATTCCCTTGTCCTTATATAACTAGCCATTTGAAGAATCAAATCCCCACGCAGATATTGGACATCCACCATCTTGCAAAGCCTATTGAGATTAGCAAGCAGGAAAGCATGCTGTAGCCTGTACTGTTAATCCTCATGATCAGCTGTACATGCTTCTGTACCTGAGGCTGTTGTACTGATTCAATCAACGATTGATATAGACTAACGCCATCAGGATATGTTGTTTTGAACACTCGTAGGCACTTATGTACATTCAGTAAACAGCTAGCACACGGGGTGGGGAACACACTGTGTTAAAAAAATGTCTCGACCATTCAAAAAGTCGCGCTGAAAGAAAATCGACCGTGATCAGCTACGTACGTATTTACTACCTTTACTTCATTCATCTGCCACATTTTAGCTATTAGGTAGTTGAAATGTGGCATTGAGGAAATCCTTTTCAGTTGAGTGCGTGGAAAATAATCTTTCCCAATATTTGACATAATCTCTTCACGGTAGATTGAATCGGCAGACCCCTACAACTCGGATTTTTTTTTCTTGATGCATGATTGAATAAAGCCCTGTAAGATTTTTTATCCCGTGATCGTTGCCTGATGTAGTCAGATGCTCAGTCAGATGCTCAGATCGTCAACGATGTAAAAAACCTTACATTTTCGCAACTATCGCACGACAACCATCAAATGATGAGACTGTACGAGAGATCGACGGAGGCTGCGTACTGCTGAAAAAAACCTAAATTAAAAGCTCTCTCATCCTTTTCCAGTTTCCAATTCCCCACCATGCAAATGATTGGAGAGGATTTAGTGACTGTTCTGGATTTTCTACACATCAAATATGTGATCGGGCTTGGCGAGGGTGCTGGAGCCAACATTCTTCTTCGTTTCGGCATGGCTCACCCATCAAGATGCTTGGGTTTGATTCTTGTCAACGTGACTGCTGGAAAAGTGTCTGTCATGGATTATTTCAAGGATAAGGTTAGTTCAAATCCTTGATTTCAATTCTGTTCCGCTCACAACTAGTTGTAAAACTCAAGCTCTGGATACTCGTCAAAGACTCTGCAAAATAAGACTTTACAATTCAAATGGAATGAGCTCGCTGGTGTCGTACCAGCATGACACTCCAGTATGGTATGGACACCAAAAGCTGCTAACAGGCGTTATCCAGCGAAGGAAATGCGTCAACGTCATGCACATCATGGCTCATTCACATGCTTCAAATGTTCAAATGTCAGCTGCAACATAAACATCGTACTATAACTCTTCATGTTGTGCACCATCTCAATGCATAATTTTCTTTGCAGTTCATGAACTGGAAACTGGGTCAGGTGGGTCACAATCCGACTACGGAGCAGTACCTTGTTTTCCACAAGTTCGGACACGTAAGTAGACAGTCTTTCTTCCCCTTTCTGTGTCTTATCACCTAGAAACAAAATCAGAATCATACAGAGCAGGAGTAAGAGGAGAAAAACAACATAAATCGTCTTGAGCATCTCAGCCTCAGCTCAGTTCCACTAGATCAGTTACACAAGTCTTTGAATATCTTCAAAATTTACCACAGCTGTCCTTTTTATAGTGCACATTCACGAAAATAACTCGACAAACGGAAGTGACTCGCTCAAGTTCCGCCTGTCGCTTTTTATGACACAGTATCGTAAACTTGAGCTAAATAGAATACCAGCTCGGATGGAGCTGTTATGAGCAATTGAAAATATATCCCTTTTCCCCATCACTTTTATGGTATCTGGTCACTTTAAACCCTCCATTAGTTTCATCAGACCAGACCAAGAGGAAATGGATTGCTGTTCCAACAAATGATGTGTATGCTTGTATCCAGTCTTTGAAATTACGTAAACGGTTATGAGGCAATGAAAAACTTTTGTAATCTGATACTGATGAGTGTTCTGATGAAATGCAATGTAACTACTAGATGTTGCCGGAATTCCAACGGTTTAGCTGTCAAATAAGCATTGCGTTCTGTCTTCTGTGATTATTGGTTTTCGATGGGTGCTTTTTCCATTAATGTAATTTGATTCCCTCATTTGAACTCTCTCGCTTGGCACAGCATGCAAGCCAGGCTTAAAAATCAACTGGAGTCGCGGTGTTGAAGGCTAAATGCAGAAGAGGATTTGCATGATTTACTCTAAATGTTTGGTGTGTGTACACTACTTGATGGGACATCTTCTCAGGTGTTTGTTTGTGGTACATTTTACTAAGCTGTAAGCTAAGCCAAAAGTTTCTTACAACCAAGGAGAAAGATTCGGGTATTTGTGCACAAAGCAGAGACGGTTTGCCCCATACTCACTTCCTTTCTCAGGTCCCTATGTATGTACTTGCTTATGCTCGGTCACAGAAGAAACTCCATCCGCAGATAAGCCGATTCCGTACACAAAATACATGGTGAAAAAACTTTTCCAATAACACGAGCAACCAAAGTATTAAAAAGATTTTCATACTCCCGACCAGCAGCGATCTGGGCACGAACCAGAGAGGGAAAATAAGTTTTAGAAGCAGGTGTTTCCGGCATATTTTCAAAGCTCGATTCAAATCTTGTGAGATTTTCCGCAGTAAAAACTAAGCGCAGACATGCCAGATTTCGAAAACAATTTTAAAGCCAGATAACCAGCCCACATAAATGAAAACCATGGAACCACAGCTATTTAAGTAGGCGAAACTTGGCCAACTAGCCACGTTTAAGCACGGAAATAAGTGGGACACAAACTTCAAATTACTCAGTCGGCAACTACCGTTACCATTATTTCGGAAAATGCGAAATGGTCATAGCTTTGCTACGAGGTTGAGTTGGCGAACATTATGCAGCGGAGGCGTGCAGCATTGATTGCAATCAGCCATTCGCCTGCACTTATCTCAAGCTAATGAAAAGATGGTTAAAACCGTTTCTCTTCTTTCTCTCCTTATGTGACTTCTCTCTGCACCAACGATTCGTCCATGCAAAGAATCTTGAAGAGGTAAAGTATACAATATCCTTCTGGAGCTTAATAATTCAGTCCATTTTTCAATGCCATCAGTTCCTACATGAACTAACTTTGTCCTATAGTTCCAGTTCACAGTTTTAGTTCCTGTTAGAGCCGCCTGTTCGTAGAACTCTTAGCGACCTTAGACAACAGTTCTAGTGAGTACGCACGTACGTAGCTAACCATACACCCTGTGAAGAAATCCCTCTTGGAGCGGCCAAAATTACCTGGGTTAATTATCTGACTGGGTATGCTGGAGATCAGTTTTGTTTTTGCAACTGAGTCTCTCCACATGTGATGATAAGTACACCTCACCTTGTTAGACAAATCCAATCAAATTCTAGCTCCTAGATTGAACGATGGCAGCAGCGGAAAGAGTGAAAAGAAACACACGTTGCTTTCATGTCATCCTATGGATTCTGAAGTCTAAATCCAGCTCGTGAAGCCTTATTAGCTCCATTACGCTAAAAAAAAAGAGTTACCTTGGGCGAACTCGCGCTAGCTACAGCACGAACAGGGTCTGCTAACAGCTTGTTCGAGACCTACGTAGTTTGTTCATGACCCCGCTTCTACTGCAGGCTTTTAGCTACTCTGACACGTACAAGCATAATATCATCGAGTAAATTTTACTAACGTAATAGTAATGTATACCTATGCATCGTTTGCTTTCTCCAAGATAGCAGTCCTTGCTAACGTTACTAAAGGCTAGATCGGATCTTGTATCGTCGTTTAGCATGCCTTGTACATGATGTGTATTGCTGTAAACTTTTTAAAAGGCTGTGGAATTAGTTTTTATCTACGATCCTAGGATAATCAATGTTTCTTATCTTGGCAAAGAAAGCCTTCATTCGGTAGTATTTTAATTGCTTTCACTAGCGCTTACAGCTTTCAACTACTTTTGACTTGCAAAAATACCCTTCATGCATGAAACCATCGGATTGATTGGACATAATGTCCATGCATTACGTATGAGTACTGATTTTAGTCGTTTTATTTTTACCTGCTCAGAACTAATTTAGAAATAGATTTTATACCTGTTTATTTCGTTTCTTAGTTCGTAGGTGAGTCTTATTAGTACGATCCATAGATTACCACTCCAGCATTAAATTACCCTGCCACCCCGCCCTCCAACGCCATTACACAAAATCAAGTAGTTTGTCACTAATCAAGTCATGAATATTGCAGCAACTGGAGAACGACGAGCAAGTGATGAAGGATCGTGAACAGACCATTAAGGACTACCAGGCAAAGCTGAAGTCAGCCATCAATGCTAAAAACTTGAAAACTTTACGTGGACGCTTTCCTTAAGTAAGTCTTCTCAAAAGAGGAACTTGACGAAAACACTGACCGCTAACGGGTGGCTGGAGACTAATTAAACTAAAGCATCATTTAATTTCCTGGCTTGCATATGACAGCTAACCCATTCTTCTTTTGTCGACAGCCGGAAAGACATCACTGGAAGCCTGGAAAAGAATTTGAAAATTGATACGCTCTTGCTGGCTGGTACGAAGGGCTCTTACGGCACTCAGGTGGCCCAGCTGCATACCATGATGGACAAGCAGAAAACGCAGTTACTGAAAATAGACGATGTTGGAGACGTAATTAATGAAGCGGTGAGTTGCAGTTCCTATCGCTCCTCCCCCCGTACCTGAATACATATGTCATTACATGTACACATGTCCCGTTCGTCTTGTACGTTTCCAAAGTGAGTGCTATAATGATTGATGAAAGCAATATTTGGACTGTTTCAGCCGGAAAAAGCAGCTCAAA
>VRMD01001109.1:0-19008 GCA_009872375.1 Sminthurides bifidus
CCAAATTCAGGCTCAACATTTTCTGCTGACTGATGCAATTTTATTGACGGAGCACAAAACTTTACCACGCAATAAAATTCTCCATTACCATATGCCCTACCCCCAAATAGTAGTTTTTCCTTAGCTCAAAGCACAAGGTCTTGATACGTAACTTAATGCAAGATTTTCACGCATTCTGGTTTTCATGCCGAATAAATTGCCAGGTTCATTTATCATAACGCTGTGTACGTCAAACGTAGTCTTGAATAAGAACGGTACTTCTCCCACAGAAAATCTAGGACCCTGAAGTAAGGAGTATTGCAGTAAAAAATTAATAATATTGTAATAATGGAAGCATGAGTCGCCATGTTTTTCACGCTAGCTAAAATACTACATTTGCCATTTCTAAAAATAGAAGAGCTACAAGGTTCCACTATAACAGAGTATGTAGCGAAAAGAACTTAAGGTGGTATGTCGTTGAGGCCACCATTGAAATCGGAACAAGTATTATTCTCATCAACGCTGTTTCAGTTTTGCTCAGAATAGGGAGTCGGAAGAAGGGACAGGATGTTACGAGTAACAGATTTTTTAGTTTGCAAGGCATTAATTTTGAATTTGAGAGTCCGGCATAATAAAGTGGGTATGACACCTGTGTATGAAAATGTGGGCCAAACCTCTTTCAACCATGACTATAAGCTTATGACAAATGTCCGACAGGCATAATTCTTCGAGATAACGAGAAAGGCTGATGCTTTCTAGATCAGAGTACCAGCTTAGCTTCTTGAGGGCGAGGAGCGTGAGAGCGTCAAGTAAAATCTTGTGTAGTGTAGCGACAACATGAGACATACTGCTGAAAACCATTTGCAAGATGTGCGAAAGCTGCACTTCGTCAGCACAGGTACGCACACCCATTTCGGAACTTATTCACAGCCTTCGTGCTTACTCACTCTCACCTAATTACTTACTTTTAACGCCTACGATCAGCTGCTCTTGAACGGTTCCACGCGTTGAACACCTACTACAAGAGAGGTTGTTGGCGAGTAGTTGCTGCCTTGGGAAGTTGCAGATTTTGCTTTAAATCTCATCGTCTTCTTGGCTTATTGCATGACATACCTACTTATTCTACGCCTGTCCCACGGAGGGTGCCGGCCAGTTTAAAGTAAATCGAAGCAGGACGAAAAGTAAGGAGACTTCTGCATTGCGTTTGTCCCCTGTGCACTCTCTATCTGTCGTCCAAAAATTTGAAGTGGGACAAGTTGAAGCCAAAAAGACAGAAAAGAAAACTGAATTTAAAGTGAGATACCACGACCTCCAAAATGGCTGCTGTCATCCAACCAGTCGTTTGAGGCTGGAGGAAAATTGTCCCTGGGGAAGTATTCTGAGACATTTTCGACAACCGTTAGCCATGTAATTTTCAATGCCTCTTCACCTCAAATGCTGCTACCCTACCGAGTCTGTATACTGAACAGTCATTACTTTTTCATCTCAAGCCATTACTGCTCTATGTTCTGTTCCGAAACTTGGTAAGATTACAAGACTTGCCCCCGTATCGCCAAAGTTAGACACTGATGTGGATACTAAACGTTATCCCGTTACTGTCTTTTGCTCTAGCTTTGTGCGCTTTAAGACTCTTGTGCAAGATATAAAACATAAAAGATACAATGAATATAATGGACAATCACTCTCGTATAACAAGCCTGCTAAAGAGCTGGTGCAATTTACTGCTCAGTTTACACACTTTTGGCGTAAAAACGTGCTCGTATCTTGGGAAGACTAGTCCTGTTGAAATTCTCGCAGGGATATGTCGTAATTATAAAATGGTCATCCCTCTTTTCATTTCGAGTTAATAGTGAGGTAAAAAAAGTCAGGTAAGTGCACCACTACCCATTTAAATGAGCTGCACCCTGACATTTAACGCTCAAGAGTTGCCACACATTTCTCGTTGTCGTTCATTTCTCTCTGAGCAACGGTACTGATCATTAGCGGCGGAATTATTACGGCAATTTTCCCTTCCTGCCCTTTTAGTGGTGCCACGAGCCTCTTTCCAATTTTCATCTTTGCGCACACTTTCCATGTTGGTGGAGTTGTGCAGGATGCAAAATTCCTAATGACGCGAAGAGGCGCTTTTCTGTGAGCAGCAAGTACTTTTAAATGCTCTGTTGTCACAACGAATTCATTTCGCCAGTGCACTCCCCCGCCGCCCAGCTTCAAAACTCACAATACCAGAAAAGAAACTCGGAGATAAAGATAATACAATTGAAATGTGAAAACAACGTGGCCGCACTTCCATTAAGTGATGCAGCTCGTCGAACATGATTCCTCCTCCCCAATGTGTACTGCATCTTTAGTGTAAGAACGATGCCGAGGGTAAACAATTAACAGGCTTATGCAGCAATGTGAGCTACCGGGTGTACGCCTGCAAATCTCACAAGCTTGGTATCCCCAGCTCCTGTAGGTAGCATNAATGTGAGCTACCGGGTGTACGCCTGCAAATCTCACAAGCTTGGTATCCCCAGCTCCTGTAGGTAGCATTTGCCTGATTGTCTGTATTCTGTCTCGAGGAGAATTACCCTAATAGTTGACATAACAATTAGCCGGAATTCGCTTAACAGCTCCAAATTCGCTCCCCCCATCACGAGCTTGGAGCCACTTCTTGGGAAGGGGGAATAGGATGTGCAAATTTTAAAGGAGCTTGCCTAGTTACCGCAAACGGCAATCTCGTTAACTCGGCGGGAATGGCGGCAGCCCTGGGTATTTTATTAGACTAATTTCGTTTGGAATCGGGGGAAAACGATGTCATTGAGCGCATCATGACGGAGTGGGTACTATACTTTTAGGGGATGGACGGAAGTAATTCCTTATGCTGTAGTTTCCTGCCATATGTTTGGAGCGAAGTGTCGAAGAAAGGAAAATGGAGCGTCTGTCTCTTCCAAGAAGAGGGAACTTTCCACGGAGCAATTAGGGAGGTTGTAACAACAAATGGCGTGTGCCTAGCTGTTATAGACAACAAAAGCAGAAGAGCATTCTCGAATACATACTGCGACCAAGGAATTCAACATACGGGCTCGTAAGTAGAGGGTGTGAAGGTGTGCGAAATTTGCAAATTCTTTTCAAAACTTTTTTCAGTTTATCTCTAATCCTTGAGCAAAATGAGATGAACAGCTTGAACATGATTTTGACAGGCTCAGGAGCTCCCAGTGAGGAACATGGAAAGCTAAAACGGAAGTTGAAGGAATGGGGAATGAAAGAGGGAAAATCTTATAGAGTGAATTGAATGAGTACGCAAGTTGTGAATAAACTTGAAGAGAAAAGCCCGCTCGTCAAATATATCAACACTGATTCGTGAATGAAGAGGGAAAGACATGAGCAGCATGTAACAGTACGTGCTGTGTAAACCTAATGTACGATCGGTGATAGGTGAAGAAAGTCACTGAGGCGGTGCACAGGGCTGGAATGCGGTTTGAGGGAGATTTCACATTGACATTCAAAGTACAGGAGAGTTGTCGAGAAAGAAGTTGTTCGGAAGGCTCGCATCCGTCACCGTGTGTGAATAAAGAATGGCGAATGGGGCAGGGGACGTGTGGGTGAAATGTTTCTCCCGTGTAGGTACAAAGTGGATGACGTTGCCATGTTCTTGACAAGTGTTTTCGGATGTTGCACCTTTCAATTCCATGCTGGTTGCCAGTCACGTAAATTTTGTCGCTGCTCATCCTTGGGGAACGGGAGGGAAAGATATAGGATTTGCTCAGGGTCAACAGAAGAGAAGCTCAATGTAGTGGAAATAAGCTACTGGTGAATTTTCGGAAGAAAACACTCAGGTGGGGCACTGCCCCACCGCCTGCGACTTCTCCATCCATTGACATGCTCCCCGCAATTGTCTGGACGCTGAGCCGTGGTTGAAGGTAGGGGGCTAACGGCTCATCTGCGATGCAGAAGCTAAACTAAATCTGTTGTGCTTCTCTGCCTTTCTCTCTCTCTCTCTCTCTCTCTCTCTTTCCAGCTAGCTACATGCCTTTGTTTTCTCTTGCAATGGAAATTGGCTTTCTCATACATTGAAAGGAGCGTTAACACAGAGGTGAAAGCAGAGGAGCAGCAGACGAAAGAATTTCGTCGCTACCCGGCTCTCCGAACCTGTTGTCTTAGGCGGATGGTTGGGTGAGTTGCGTCCTTGCTCAGCCCTCGTTGTGTCATCCATCATGTCAAGGGATGGACAGATGGGTTGGAAACATCCATCCCCATGGAACTTTTTATGTGCTAGCCCTAAATCAAAGCGTGATTTTCATACAAGTTTTATCTGTAGCTAAAATACGTCAGGCTACATAAGTAGCAGCTGTAGGCATTGGCCCTTTTACGTGCAATAGACTGTGCCAGCAAGACCGTGCTGCGGTGCCAGTGCAGTGGCCTGATGAATGTGACGTTGGAAGAGTCGATGACTTCCTAGGAAATTCTCCCCGCTAATTCAGGCCTTGTCACACACAAAATGTTATTGTAAGGGGAAAAACGTTCGAGATGATGACTGATATTCAAAAAGAAAATCATGTCACCACAGAGGATGTTCGAGCTGTAAATTTTAATGGAATACTTTAGCCCAGAGTAAGTTTTCGTTATGAACAAGCCAGTAAGTGAAATCCGCTCCCGGGAGCGAAGTGAGAAGAATGCATAAGCGCAATTTAAAATCCACTGTATGCATACATGTACTACTGGAAAAGCCATGTCTACGTGTCTTTGTCTTGGCGCGGCTGGTGCCCGTGCCGTGGTGGAGTGGGGCAATGGTATGTACGTGTACTAGAGAAACTGTGTTAAAGTAAGACTGATGTACCTTTAAGTTTGTTATTTTGTCAAGTTGATTTGAGTGAGAAGAGTGCGGAAAGATGAGCAAAATGAGAATGCAAATACAGCAACATGTAGCTCCCTGGGTAGGCAATAAGAGAATGAAGGGTGGAAATCCGTCTCTGTTCAAGCAGGAAGCAATTAAGTCACATATATATCTTTGGCTTCCAGCCTTGTCCGGAGACCGTACATAACTACGTGCTAGGATGTCACAGAAAAGCATCGAACTGTTACTTTCACAGCCCTCTTCGACAGCGAAGCGTAGGACGAATACGTCGTAGTCGTTGCAGCCGATGGAGGAGGAAAAGTTTTTATGCTTTAATCCAAAAGCATGAAAGAATCATTTCCTTTTTTCTCCACTTTTCTCATCCCTGATTTGGTACACATCCGAATTCTTGTCGAACTTGTACTCCTCCCTTTTGTATTCTGGAGCGAAGAGGAGACTTTTGGCAAAAATAACTAGGAAACTTTTAAAATGAAAACTGTTTACCGACTGACCCGCCTGCCTGCATGCCTGCTGCCTCCCTGTTGGACGGGCACCAGCTTTGGGGAGGCAAGATCCACGCAGATGGCAACAACAGCATTTCGTATCATCAACTCATAATGTGATTTTGTCTACAGCCAAGGCATCTATTCCGAGTAAGAAATGAGGCTGAGCATCATTTCTTACTGACACTTGAAAAAAAGTTTACTAACTCCAGATGCTGAACTGATTGAGTCAAATTCACAACAGCTTCTTCTTCCGGCTCTGTTATCCTGCTCCCAATGCAGAGAATTTTCTCAAAAATCTCATCCAATTTTCCCTTCCTTTTCTTCCCTCTGTTCCGTAAACATCGGGAGGATTCGTCAGCCTGAGAGCCTGTCTATTGCCTATTTTCTGCTCAACTTGCTCTTAATTTTCCTCTTGGTTCTCCTTCTATTCATCAAATATCGAGTTATGTCACCATATCCTCCACATATTCCTGTCTCTGAAAAGCCTTCCAGCCCATTTAGCGTTTTTATAATGAAGCTAACTGGCAATGGCGAAGTAGGTAAGGAGAATGGAGTCAAGTAATCTTTTTTAACTACCCTGCCATGCCATTCAATTAAGGCATGGACAACCCGATTACCCATGCGATACTCATTCTGGATTACTGCACCAACCTGAATGTGCCTCCCTACAAGGCTCACCACAGCATTTTGCAAGTACGCAGCAATGAGGACGCAGAGGACACGAGGTTATTCGTGGGCTGGAAAATGTGCTTAGCTCTAAATTATTTCTTGAAAGACTTTTAATCGCACCAGCATCGCTGTGCGCGACGACGATCTACCCGTTTTTGTCATCACGTCATGTCTTTGGCACAACAACTCCGCGGTCTAAAGGCAACATCACTTTGAACAAATAAGGTAAAATATTATGACCTCAGGCGACTCAAGACTTCAAATGAGTCACCAGTTTACATATAAGCTTCGCAAACGTACGAGCCGTAAACCATATTAAGTCAGAGTCATACATACGTAAACTCTCAAGTGAAATCGTAGGCATAAATCCGAATTTCCAATTCTGCAACGAAAAAAACTCGTTCCACACAAGAAACGTAGGCAGAAATTAAGGTACTGTGATAAGCTCACAGCAGCTGGTCGCAGGTAGAAGAACATGTCCCATGGCAGCTTCATATGGTCATACCATCTGAGCTAGCAAATGATGTAGTGGAGGTAAATCATTTAATTGGGACTTGAGTTGGAACTGTGCGGCGCCATTCCATGGCACAATTTTAAACAGCCTCGCAAATCCCACAGTTTGGCAAATAGTTGTTCACTATCATGGGTCTATCATTACCCGTTTCAATCCATCCATCTAATCAGAGCGATCACTTAGGTAACAAATTCCTGTTAAACTGGTAATTCAGAACCAATCCCTCAGCTCCTTTTTAAATACTGACAGTTTGTAGGCCCTGGTCCTGCTGTGCTGTGATGCCTTGCTGATTTAAAGCAGCCAGGTGTGCAAACTTATCTTATCGCAAGGTGTTGCGTTAAATATTCAGCTAGTGACGTTTCTCTTTGGTTATTGGCCGTAACGTATGGTGAGAAGGATAAGTTGACAAATGCAAACTCTCTGTTTGCTCAATGCAACAAAATTTTCAAACAGTAGACGGAGGTGAAAATTATAAACGCAAGCAACGCAACGCCAGCAAGCTTGCTCTTGCAATTTTAACGATTTCCCTATCTATCGAAGAAAAACATAATGGTAGGATTTCATAAAGATGATATAGCGCAATCCTCTGTGATAATGAGTGAGCTGCGACTTGACCTGATGTTTCAACTATGGTTGGTGTGAGCAAAAGCAAAGTCGGAGAGAAACAGACTGAGGAAACAGAGGAAAATCACTGTCACCTGTTCATAAATAGACAAGAGTGGGTCCTAATTGTTCCGCATTTCCTTTTTGGGAGAATTTGAATCCGGTTTCATTATTGGCGGCAGGCATTAATTTCAGTAACGAAGCTTTGGTCACGTCGGAATTCGTGAGGAGTTAATGGCGTAGCACTGAATAGTATTCAGGAAGGAGTGAATGATTTGTACACAATAAGCTCACAGGCAGTAGATTTCCATTCCACTCAGAAAGGTTTTTACTTCGGCTCGTGGTTGGACTTACAGCTGTAGCAAACGTATGTGTCGAACAAGAGAAGTCAATCAAGTAGAAAATACCGAACTCACCACGGCCTCAGCTTTAGGTGAGAGAGGAATTAATAAAGGAGGTGAGATGACAGATGGATTGAGGAGCAGCAACACTGAATGAGTTAACCTGAGAGAGGGAGTTGCAATTTCAAGTCACCCATGACATTAGGTGTATGAGCCTTGGTCGGATTTCGAGTGGGTGAAAACTAGGCTGGGGAAAAAAGTTGGATGATGGAGGGATGAAAAATGATGTTTTTATTAAATCCGTATAGTTTAAGCACTTGAGACGGGAATTCATTACGGCAATTAGAAGTGGGAGTCAAGCAGAGAGCGCAGTAACTACAGGCATTTTGAACTCAAAAATGTAGAACTGGCACACATCATTCCGGCTCGCCTGCCTGCCTTCCGCGTCTTCCCAGCGTCTGTGGGCTTCGGGCAACTACAAAATCGTCTATGAATACGAAAGAATTTGATAAAACGGAGCTATTATTTTTGTAAGAAAAGGCAGACGTAGAGCTGAGCAAAAGTTTTACGTAAATATCCGTGTTCCCTACCCCCGGAATTCACCAGAGGATTAGGATAAATAGGCTGACAATGACTGCAAATATATGGGATTGAGTCGATAAAAAAATGACATGGATGAGGAACTGAGAAATAAAGGCTAATAGTATCGCCCTCGCCATTCTGAATTTCAATGCTCGGATCGATCGGGTGGCAGGAAGACTTCATAAATTCTGTGAAGAGTGCGTGTGGGAGATGGAATTTACGCGAAAGCGTGGAAGACATTTTCTTTTTGCTACAGCCTGCCCACGCAGACAGGAAAGAGAAAATTGTGGAAATTTTTTTAAGAAGGAGATGAATCATAGCAAGTGATGGCAATGGCAGCAGATCTTATGGTTATGCTGAAAACGTTTAGTGCAAGCCAGCAATGGTTCAAAAGATTTTTATGCGAACTGAAATCACATTACGGGCGTTAAAAGCATATGCGAGTTGAGTTGTTGGGACAGGAGTTGTAACCTGAGGATGTTTTAGTAGTTGGAAAAGGACAATATTACCTGTAGCTTAAATGCTGACAAGAATGCGATTAGGAAAGTATGTGCTTTCCTTGTGTCAAAGAAAACAAACGTGAATGAACACAAGATCCACGTCCTTCTCTTTACGTTCTGTGGCTGACGATGAGCAGGAGAGTGGCGTAGAAACCCGTTCATTTGCTTACATAGAAGTCAGCTCCACTCTGGGAGGACATTAGTTAGGGCTGGCATGGACAACCGCTTCAAAATTTCGTATTACTGAGCTTCCGGCAAATTATTTCAAAATTGTGGGCTCGTCATCCAATTGTTCGTAACGGAAATAAATGCTTGGACACGATTCGGAACCTATTCCATTACCCGGTTCCCGACAACGAACCGAAAACCATGCCAGATGTCCACACTTGCTCAGGATTAATAATGAGGCAAGGATTCCGCGTGGGCACTGGTTAACTTTATGCCATCATGTCTCTCGCTCTCTCTCTTCACTTCATAAAGTCTCTTGACTTTTTCTCCTGCAAGCCGACCAGTCCCTCCACACAGGTATACATGTTGTGACTCCTCTCTGCCAGTCAGATGAAACAGTGTTCTATGTGAATAGGATCGAGAAGCCTTATAGAATATTGTACATACCAAACATATGATCAGGATTTGGACCTCAAAGAGCACAGACAACATGTACACACACCTTGAGATGTGTACATCATCCCTCTGAAGACTTGCGAAGACAGAAGAAATCTCAGCGCAGGTACGGTGTAGTACGATGAGTCGCAGCTCATACAGGATCGTTTGCAATCATACCTCGGAAAGAAACACGGTGCTAGCGGAAGCGAAGGTGAATAATACAGCTCATATTGCATCGTGTCCCACATAACTCATTGAGCTGACTCACAAGTCATCTTCCCGTGAGCACGACGCTCTTACTTAGGTATCGAAGAACACTTGGTAAAGGCTATCTTTCCAGGATCTGATGGCAGACAGACATCATCACGTCAACTCTGGCCCGGCTACAATTCCCTACTTGAAGCCTCCCAATTTGGATGACCGTGAAGAATTCCTTAGAACTGAATCCCCGCATCTGCACAATTAATCCATAAGGGTGTATCTTGATATCTTGACTATTTTCTCTGCTCGCCCATCTCATCACCGAACAATCCCCGATGCTCACAGATACGGAGCCCTCAAGAGTGACGGGCTCAAAGTACTTTCCCAGACGTACCTCCTTCTTTTCCTTCCAAGGCAACTACGAGGGATACACCCTCCATGTATCAACGCAAGACATTCTTGCTGTCCGATCTCATGAAAATTCAACTCATTACCAGTACCGGAACATCAACAAGGGTTCTGGAACGGCTCAAGCTCCAAACCACCTGGTTCGCAGATAAAGTGGCGTAAGGAGACCATTACAACTTCGCCTCAACTCTTTTCACACTATCAGCCCATGCACTCAAAAGTAGTATTATGCTTACACACAAAGAATTTACACAGGTCAGCGCCTTACCGACAACTCTTTAGCGACGACCCTCCCTCGAAAGAAATGAAACCCTGGCTAAAGCCTCGAAGTCACTGCGTTGCTATCTTGACCAAACTATACTTAATCTGGCTAACCTCATCCAAACAGCATTAAGGCAACGGAGTTGATCAGATATTTCCAAACACACACTATCAGGCCATGCACTCCGAAGTAGTATTATGCTTACACACAAAGAATTTACACAGGTCAGCGCCTTACCGACAAATCTTTAGCGACGACCCTCCCTCGAAAGAAATGAAACCCTGACTAAAGCCTCAAAGTCACTGCGTTGCTATCTTCACCAAACTATACTTAATCTGACTAACCTCATCCAAACAGCATTAAGGCAACGGAGCTGATCAGATATTTCCAAACTTTCACGCATCCTTTCCTCGTGTAAGTGAGAAAGCGAAGACTGACAATCACGACTGTGAAAAGTTAAATGAACTTTTCTAAATGCCGCAATATAAATTCAGCAAATCCACAGACCGTGGCATACGGAGAGGAAATAATACATCGCAACTTTCCAGAATGCCAGAAAAGGCGGAGGAAACCAAGAAAATTTCAAAGTTTCTACGAGACCGGTACAAGTTGAGCGACGCTCTTTGGCATTTTCACACCCGAATCTCGCTCACTGGCAGTGAAATTTCGCTGGCTCTGGTGGAAGGAACCCGCTATTTATGCTTCATGCTGATTTATTTTCCGTTAAGACTCTGCCAGACTGAGATCTCATTCTAAGCTCTCATGAATTTACATTCTACACCTTAAATTATAATCCGACTCAACTTCCATCATCCATTACTGCTGTGGTGGTGCTGTTGTTACTTTACCAGAGGCTCTATCGTAGAGAGTCGTGCTGCTTTCACCAAAAATTCTCTCGTCAGTATTCAAATTGCTTCACGTCTAACCAAGCTTCTTGCCCTGTCTCCGTCATCCGTGTTTCCTTCGTCTTCCGAGATTCCACATTCTTCTTGACAACTAAATCCCAAAGAATTTCACTGATCTCCACCCAGGAATCTGTACACGCAACATCGTGGCTGAGACAACATGAATTTCAAATCCTCGGTCTTGACGGGAACACGGAGGAAGGCACCGTAGACATTTATTGATCAATGTGTGTTTGGTATTACGAGCGCTAGAGGGTGAGAAAAACTGCAACAGGTCGGCAAATATCAAGAAAGAGGTAACACTTACGCCGAAATCAATCATCAAATTATGCATTCATGCAACGTTCAGCATTGCTTATATCACAGGCGTTGGGTTTCATGCGGCTGGCCACAAAATGTCGCAGAGGTAACCCAAGTCGGTGGCAGCGACCTTTCTTTCACAAATTTATTCTTCAACTCATGTACGTTTCTCTCTCGCATTCAACCAGGTCTACGCTAACGCCGTCCAGTAACGCTTTAGGAATTTTTTTCGAGTTACATCAATCTAGGTCCCGATGCCGTGAGATAAAATGTATGCCGGCTGCAACATTTTATCCTGCAAAAGACAGAACATTTTATCCTGTTCGTACATAACTGAAAACTCGTAGATTCAACTCATTGTTTAAAGCCCAACAAGTCATATGTGTTTTCAAGCCTGCTGCAAAAATTAATCCGTGGACTGGCGCATGGGTAAAATTAAATGCGTGTAACTGTAACTGGTAAATGTACATTCATTATGTTCCGCTCATCCGTTCATCCCATTTGACAGCAGACGCGGTAGCAAATATTGATCTTGCAGTTTCCCCGTCCTAGACACAATTACTTATTGTGATCTGTCATTCCGTTACTCTACATGGAGGATGAAGGAGCATGAAAAGATGAATGTGTGGAGGAAACAGGGTCCTAGCTGCACCTTTCCGCTTGATTGCGACGTGTGACGCGGATGAAGCGTCAAAGGATAATTTATCAGTCTAGGAGTTGATTTCGACCAAGACAATATGTGTTTAATTAAAAACAGTAATGATGATGCGTGCTGGCGCATCCTCGCAAAGCGTTAAAATTGGTCAACATATTTTGTCTAAGTTTGGTGGAAACTAAGTGAAATTTCATGCAAATGAGCGCCGTTGGTTTCTTGCTTTTCTCCGGCTCGTGAGATTACCGAAGCGTGGTCACCATTAGCATATAAGCTTGCATCGTGAAATCAAAAGCCGTAATATCACCATGTTTAACCCTTCCGTGATCGCAAATGGAGAAAGGAGCGACAATGGAGTACTGCTGCAGGCGTGCAGGCGGACTTGGACAATGAGCATCGCTGAATAGAAAAGCAGAGATGTCGAAAAGCAGAGTAGATTTTCTCAATAGTTTGAGCAGAATAAAAAGCTTTGTCTCCGCACAACTGTTAATTACTCGCTCTGCAGCCGACGAGATTGTTATTATTTATTCAACATGTGACGAGAAGATGCAAATGCTGATACGATACACGAAATTTCGAAGCATAAAAATCACCTGCGCCCGTGAATTCAGCTATGAGCTTCTGCAGATCCTTACGCGTTGGTTTCTGTCTATATTAATGAATGCATGGAGGGATGACGGAAATCATTCTGAAATGAGTAGTCGTAAGACCTCATCCACGTGGTTGTGCCGAAGATGTTAAATTTCCGAAACTTAAAATGAGGAGGCCCACGTTTCATTTCTCCATCAACAGGCTACTACGGCTTGCTGGGAGCATGTTTTTCACAAGGGCAATGTAGCTGTCCAAGAATCAAGAAGGACTGTCAAGTTGCAAATTACCCAGAGTAAACAGAACCATGATACGAGTACATGAAGGAGTTGACACCTTGTGAAATCTCAAGATGAATCTTCCTTTAAGATTGAACCAGCTACACTCTCTTTGAGCTGAAGTTACCGTTGTGCAAAAGCAGAACCATCTCCTTTATTCACAAATAATGTGCTATATGGCATGGTTCTAAGCTTTCGAAAATTGTTTTTCGCTCCTTTTCCTCCCTGTATTTGGATGGCTGAAAGCTAAAGAAGGATTGCAGAAACAACTTGTTAAGACTTTGTGTTCAGCGAGGGCGGAACTCTATTGTCTGAGATTGGTAGCTAACGGGCTACAGGAGACCTTACTTGAGCACAAGACTGCTGAAAACAAGAAGACAGACTGACGAAACGGGGAGAAGTGTCACCTGAACAGAAATTATGAGCCTCCAAGCCCACATTTTCTCTTGCAGGCTTACGGACCGTGTCACTTGCCAAATCATTTCCCTCGATGAAACTTCAAATCGCTTGATGCGGAAAGAAGGATGGCCAAGCCTGATCCGCTTTACGGTACGGTTCAAAACACCTTGAGCCGATGGTGCTGTGCACATGAGCTACGAATTATTGAATTATCATGAGAATGAAATTCAATTAGGTCTGGCGCAAAAATCCAGAAAGGACCTAAGCCTTTAAGCCGCCTAAGTTTAATTCCTTCCGTATACAAACTCAACTTGTTTAGACAGTCACATGGCAACGCGGATCTTACGAGAATAATGCCTTGCTTACTCATCTCCAGTCAAGCTGAGGGTAGAGTTCGTCGTTAGTTCGCTAACTTGATGAAATACGGACGTATTTGGTATCGGTACCTCCCAAGTAGCTGGTAAAGTTTATAGGATGGGCCATTTTTTCCCTGACTTGCGGTATTGTCGAAAGAAGCAAAGGCCACACATTACCAGCTAAAGCACTTATCAAAGCAGCCAACGCAGTTAAATCCTCGTCCGTCAAGTCGCTTCCTCCAAGTATTTAGTGCTTTCAACCTGATTGACAATGGTTGAAAGCGAACGGTGGTCGTAGAAATCATGACCATCCCCATAAGAACGAGTGTTCGCCCACGCAAGACACTACCCCAAAAGGAGATATGGTCACAGGCATTCAATCCTGAGCATGTACACGCTTTCAACTGTGAAACGCTCATCGTTTGCCCAAGGAAACGGGTCCACCTACATGGTGAATTTTTCACCTCGACCAACCGCCTTCACTAACATGGCATGGCTGTTGGATAATACGAGACCTCATGCTACACTTGCCATGGAAACACACATGGTAGGAAAAACATATGCCCGGATCGGGAGAGCAGGATACTTGTGCCACTAAATTGCAGGTTTGTAGCACCCAACTCCAAGCGTTTGTTCATCCAACTGTTCAATTATTCGGCTGCAAATAAATAACATTATGATACGGAAATTGTGCCATTTGGTTTGTTTCCTAACGCATGTCATGCTTACAAAGTACTTGCTCCTGGCTACGGCTCCGAAAATTTTCCAGGCTGGCTACTACTAACTCATGGTGTTGGAGTAGACCTGGCAATCGGTAATGAATCGCAATCTATTCAGTCTAGTCTAGCGAATAATACATCCGAGCGAACATCCCTCCCGTGAATGAGATTACGGTAATTCATTTTAAAATTCTTCCCGTCCAGTCACCATTCTTTCTAAAGAGTTTTCCACACTGATCTGCACCAAGACTTCTTTTAAGTAACAGCGGAGGAGGAGGACGCGCGCGTACAGTCGCTCCGTGATGTGAAGCACTGATCAGATATTTGAGGAGTCATTCCACCAAATCATTGAATTTGTACAGGGGAAAGGAGAGAGAGAAATTAAAGTGAACTGCTGAGAAAACATTTGTTTTCTCTCCTTTAAAGGGAACTGAATTGAATCCACCCACCGATTTCTAATGTGGATCACGTTAGTGTTTCAAGACCGGCTTTGCACAGACAGAGAGAGAGAAAAAGGTATTTGTCAATCGCTTAGCTTCGGCTCTTAACACGTCTCTCATCCATGTCTAATTCACTCTAGCTCAGAACTCGGCACTTCAGCTCTTACATACAGTTGTCAACGAGGTGGTTGAAATCCTAGAGGAAATCAGCCAAATTAGAGTTCAAAACAGAAACACTAATTGATCAGCAGGAGCTGTAGCATTGATTCACTACATTAGATGGAGGGAGGAGCTCCGTCTCAGTGCGTCTACACTCAGTTTGACATTTCTCAAAAGCTCCCACACAGGAGGAATCCAGGTCAAGAAATTGAAGCGTCAAGTTAAAAGATTGGGCCTTAAGTGGAAACGTCCTCGAGCCTTGTGTAAGGCTGCGGAGAGGGAGAAAGTGTATGCACGCTTGGTATTTTTAATTACAGAGGGGACGTGAGCGATGACTATCATAAAATCTAGTTGGACAGGAAAAATAGGGCGCGCGCCAACAACTATGAGCTTGACCGCGTGGAACCGAGATGTGTAATGATGTAATCACGTCAAAATCTCCCCGCCCTGTGTTGTGCTCGTCATCACGGATGAGGACTTAACATCAGCTGGTTACACTAACACGATGACGCTATACTGTCTTTTAGAATCTCAGTGAGTATCTTACAGATGATGAGCAACGACTCGGCCGTGTGTCACAAGGAGCTTAGGAAGTCACCTATTTATTAAGGTCGATGCGCAACAACGTTGCATGCCATGATCGCCCAAATATTACCTCAGGTGATTTAAAACCCTGAGGATGGAACAACACCTTCGGCGCCCTGGCTTGAGCAAGACTTTGGTTAAATTGCGTAGGTGGAGGGCGGCAACTCCTCATCATCATTGTATTATCAAGAGACTCATCAAGTGCAAAGCCCAAGTGCATTCACTCTCAGTGTGCACTACCTCCCTCCAAATAAGAATTAAGGAACATGCTCATGATGAAATGTTTTTCTTAACTACATTGTCTTTAGCCCATCTGACATTTGAATGTTCCCTACAAGCTCCAAGTCCTTGCAGCCAGCTCAAGTATGGTGCTGTTATTACTATGAGCAATCTTGGAAATGAGTTGTTCCAAGGCGTCGGAACAAATCCGTTCGAGAGGAAAAGGCGGAAAAATAGTTTCTCGTCCCCCTACCCCATACGCTGTTCTCAGCCCGTACATACGTATAGGATAAGGCCTGAGTCAGTTCCGCCCGGTTGCAAAAATACTATATACACGTGGTGTGTAAAAATGTATTCGTTGAAATTATTCACGCATTGGGGAGCGAAAATCATGTAAAACGGCTCTGAATCTCCTTCGAGGTGAGCACATAAGGGTAAAATAGCTTTACTCGCGATCCATTTATTGGGACATAATACCGCGGATGAATTCCGATCAATTCCATCATGGCTTTACGGGTTAGACAAACTGGAAATTCCATCAGCTTCATCCTCCTCCGGCTTCCAATAACCCTCCGAACTCCGAAGGGAGCTGGGAAGTTAAAGTACGACAGTCTGACTGAGAGTACCTTGTCTGGAAAGCTGGCCGAATTCAGCTGATTGGATTCTGTTGATGATACGATGATGAGACGAAGAAGCGGATATCAAGTCCCGGTCATCCTTGTTCGCTGCGCAGCGTCCATACTAGGCTCACCACTGTCTGACTTTGAATAAGCTCTAGCAATCCAATAAACGTAATGGTAATCAAGGAAGACATTTCTCTCTGACATTCAAAAAAGTGTGGGGTATATCAGATGTCGATGGAAGCTTGAACTGCCGTATTAGGATCTTGACAGGCTGAAGAAATGAGCAAGTTTTCCAGCTAGGAGCAGGAGTAGGGGTAAAAGTTATAAAATGATGATGATTCTCAAAAGTTTGAGCCAGGAATAAAAAAACTCATAGTTTCCATGTATTGAAAAACAAACTAAAAGAGATCTAACCAGAAACTTCCCTTCAGGCCACAAGCAAACTTTTCACCAAGTATCTGTATGGAACTCGCAAGTTGGAGCCACGCTTCCATTTCTTGACGAATAATCAAGTCATTTTTTCCCGTGTATACACATGTATGTTGCAAACTGCTGATCATTCCGGGCTGACGAAGTTCCTTTTGCGGTTTACGTACGATCAGCTCGGTGAACATAAAGACTTTGGCTATGTGCATGCTCCTGGCGGGGGTGATTTATCTAAGGAAATCTTTACCACGCATCAAGTGTGGATTTAAAATGTGGAGCGCAGATATGTGGAATAATAGGTTTTAAATCCGTAACGAAATTGTTAATACTTTCATGACTCTTAAATGTTATTATTGCTCCGATGTTGTTTTTAGCATGTACAACGCTAACGTTGAGTCAGTGAGTGGGGCTGCACGACTGGCTATGGCACCCCCGGAACTTTGTCCAGCTCCTTTATGCAATGCAGTTTTAAGAAATCTAAACTGAAGATCTGGAACGACTGGTTACACGTTTTAAAAACTTTGTTTATGAAGCCTTGACGCAAGAGAGAGGAGCGAATCCGCTAAAGTCTATGACTACACCAAGTGACACGGAGGACAAACATCGGAGTCGCAGGAGGTGAATGATGAAAATTTATGTCACACTCTTGAATCGATGCAAGTGTGTATGCAAAGTGGGGCTTGTGATGGATCGAAAAGCCTATTTTTTTACTTTGAAAGCTGGAGTAAGAGTGCGGCAGTTAAAATTTAGGACCGGGCATGCATAGCAGTGAGAAAGGAGACCACATCCTTGTTGCTTGATAAAAGCGTGCAATAATTCTTTCTCATGTATTTCTCCTCCCATTCCAGCTTCATCTTGATAGGTTTCTTGTTCGAATGGAGGAGGAAGAGGAAGAGAATTGAAAATGTTTCAATGGCTCCTTTCCTTAGGAGCTGGAAGAAAAACGTTGTTACCAAGTACCCGACGGCAAGTGGGGTCTAGCACTTGTGCTGCTGGATAAGCAAAGAGCCAGCTCACACAACCTTCGATTACTGTGCATTATAAGCGCCCTTTTCGCATGAAAAAGAGTGCAAGTGCCGCCGTAAGTCTGGGAAGATGTAAGACAAGCGGATCGAGGAGTAAAAGTTTGCTCGGTGCGAATTGCTTCTCACTTTATTTTCCAAGTTGCGAATATTACCCTATGCCAGAGCCAGGGCTCCGACACTCCCACCCGAGAACCAACCGCCCCTAATCCCTCCATGGGTAGTGCCGCGGCCGACTACCACAAGAATCGGATGAAACGGACTAGATAAAGAACAACGGGCCGTCTTTCTCTCTCCCTTATTATCCTTTGTGAGTCAGAACTAAACTGGGTAAGAAAAGAGTCCGTTATTCCTCCAACTTTTACCAACGCCATTTTCCCCGGAAGGAAGTGACCATTTACATACTCCATGAATCCGAAACTTGAATACGTAGTCGTGGAATGGGTAAATATGCTTCCCGAGTCTCTCGCAAACGTCTCACAGAAGGTTCTTCGCATTGCTGATTTCTCCGCCGGGGCTCGGAGGCACTCATCTATTGGATTAAAGGCGAGAAATGTGCACTTTTTCCACTGTCTGCTGATGAATTAAGTTGTACGATGGGTGCATTGATTCTTGTGGGTAGACCACTTGATTAAAAGTCAAGCCGCCTGCATTGCCACGAAAGAAGGAAATGATTGACAGATGACTTTTTCGTGTTCGGTGAAAGGAAGGGTGTGTTCGGAGCGCTGGAAGTTGTGGTGGATTTCTGCTGGAAACAAGGCAAGAGTTGGTTCAACCAGGGGATGAGTCGAACAAGATGCTCCGTTCAAGGTCCAAGAACATACCTATGAATAAATTTTTAGGCTGGTTTTTGGATCGAGGCTGGGAGCAGAGCGCGTGGAAAATATTCACAATATTTACCCCCGGCTTGTTTCTTGGATTAACTATCCGAGCAGAAAATATGACACAAGTTAGGAGCCGTATCAAAGTTTACCCAACTAATATACTGCGCCTAGATTTTGGCATTCTCTCAACTTTGTTCTCTCTTTATCTGTCTCTGGATCTTCTTAAAAGTTTGGCTTGCACTCCCACCTTGGTTTTTGCTACGAACTCGCACTCAAACTACCCGCTGGTTCCGCTCCACGCCACGGCGGTGAGCTTGCCATCCGGCGTGTTCTCAGTTCTCTTTGTCTCTGCTGCCACCCATTTCAAAGCAGTCATCCCGGAAGCCACCCGGTTGTACTCTGATAAAATCCTTCGTTTCCGCAAAGTCAAGAGCAGGGTAGATGCGCTTCTCCGAATCTTCGATCTTTCCACCGCACTCCTCTAACCCTCCACGTGAATGAGGTTAAACGCAAAAATATAAATATG